>BDUI01000642.1:133826-145760 GCA_002335545.1 Apodemus speciosus | reverse complement strand
GAGTGAGTTCCAGGACAGCCAGGGCTACACAGAGAGACCCTGTCTCGAAAGAAAGAGAAAGAAAGAAAGAAAGAAAGAAAGAAAGAAAGAAAGAAAGAAAGRAAGRAAGAAAGAAAGGGAGAGAGAAAAAAGCTCCTGTTCCCTTACCCCCTCCTCTCTCTCCATTCTCTCCCCCCCCACCCCCAGGCTCTACTCCTCAACTATTTCCTTCGTTCTTCCCTCCCTTCCTGTCTCTACTACCCCTTCAATTCCCCTCCCATGCCCTAAATAAACTATTCTATACAAAAAAATTAATGAATAAGGAAGGAAGGAAGGAAGGAAGGAAGGAAGAAAGGAAGAAAGGAAGAAAGGAAGAAAGGAAGAAAGAAAGAAAGAAAGAAAGAAAGAAAGAAAGAAAGAAAGAAAAGAAAGAAAGAAAGAATGAATTCACACGACTTTCTTAAACCTAAATGTTGGCTTACATTTCAAGAATAAACAAAGGCGGTGGTGGCACATGCCTTTAATCCCAGCACTTGGAAGGCAGAGGCAGGTGGATTTCTGAGTTCGAGGCTAGCCTGGTCTACAGAATGAGTTCCAGGACAGCCAGGGCTACACAGAGAAACCCTGTCTGGAGGGGGAAAAAATAAATAAATAAACATTTGATAGTCTGGAACACTGTGACCCAGAACAGTAGCTAACAAATGGTTTGGGATTTTTGTTTTGTTGTTCTTTGGCAAGGGGGTGGGGGGAGGTGGGACCTTAAGAGTCTGAAACAATCTCATTCTGTAGCCCAGCTGGCCTGAAACACAGAAACTCTGCCTCAGCCACTCACTAAGCAGAATTACAGGTATGAGCCACTATATCTGTCCAAGTAAGTGTTTATTTGTAGAGTGTTTTGTCCAGCATGCATGAAACCCTCAGTTTGATACCCAATAAACAAAATTAGATGAGATAGCCCATGCCTATAATTCTAGCATTCTCAAGCCAGTCAGGAAGATGAGAAGTTCAAGGTCATCCTGGGATATAGGAATTTTTATTTTGTATTTCTAAAAATAAATTTATAAAAACTAAACCTTTATTTAAAACCTCTTTAAGCACTAACTGTAAAGGGTATAATACATAGACAGCAGAACAGAATACAACACAAAACTTGGTACAATATGTATTCTCCATAAATATCCCCCCTCCCTAACTGAAAAACAATGCTTTGGAAAGTTTAACTCTTAAAATATAAAATTGAGGCCTACAGAAATCTGAGGTCTCAAGAAAATAAAAACAAACAATTTACCATATTCTTGAGACAGGATAAAAGAGTCAGCAAGGGCAGCTGGTTAAATTCTTTTCACGTTGAGTCAAATAGGTCAAACATCAGTTGTACATGGTTCACAACTAAATTAAAACATATGGGTCAATAGAGTGTTTTCTACAAAAAAAAATAAGTTAAAGTTCTTTCTCTGGCCAATGTTAAGAAACAAGATACAACATTTACTCAATTGACTGAACTACATGTTACTTTCGGATGCCTTTGATGTGTTAAGTTATTCAGCTAAAACAAAAACTTGAAATATGTATATATATATATATATACCCATACACACCGTCAATGTCTTCAGAAACACCAGAAGAAGGCATCAGATCCCATTACAGATGTTTGTGAGCCACCATGTGGTTGCTGAGAGTTGAACTCAGGACCTCTGGAAGAGTGGTCAGTGCTCTTAACCACTGAACCATCTCTCCAGCCCCATAAACTTTTAATTCTTTAAAAACTACTTTCCTCTTTGCCTTCAATAAGCCTACAAAATTGATAAATCTATTTTATATTTTAGCCCTGCCTTCCCATTTCTACCCAAGCAGCCGCTAGTAAATGATCATTTAAACCCAAAAGAACAGGAGTAGAACAATGATGCATGCCTACTGTCCCAGCAACTTGGGAAGCTAAGGTTAGAGGATTGCTTGAGTCAGGAATTCCATAGCAAGCATAAAACAAACAGCTGGAGCAATTAACTGCATTGCTGAAGTGCTTTGCTTGGACCCAAATTTGCACCTTAGAACCCATGTAAAAATGTTACCCACAGTGGTACACACTTATAATTCTAGCCTGCATGGATAGACACATATAGCTCCCAGGTCACTGGTCATGGGGACAACACCGGAAACTGTTCTCTTACCTCTACACATACATACATACATACATACATACATACATACATACATACATACATTACATACCTGCATGCACACTCATGCATAGACCTAGACCCACATCCACCTATACCCAAAAAAAGAACAGACTGGTTTTTCTTTGGGCGCTAAAGCTGTTAAGATTCCTCTCACAAACTTACCCTGTTTCACTCCCTCATTTTTTTTCTCCAATAAGATGATGATCCAACTTCTTTCGTCTTCTTAGTCTACAAATTCTTCGCAGACTTATTAGGGTGGCTAGGCCTGTTTATATTTCCTCAAAATTAGCAGTCCTGAACTGCTTCATGCATTTTTTTTCTTTGAAACTTACATTGACCTTAAAACTCTTCATCTTATGCTTCAGCCTCCAAAATAGTTGAATGCTAGGATTACAAATGTAATCCTTTCATGTTTGCAATTTCACTTTTTGTTTGAGCCCAACCCAGCCTGGAATTCTAAGTACTCCTGCTTAAACCTCTCAATGGGATTACAAGTATGTACCATGCCCAGCTAGAAGCTCATTATGAGCTTCTCACTATCTCATTTTTTCTAGTCTTACCACACTCACTGACCTTCATTTAGTGTTAGGCCATCTATCTACATGTGCTCAGCCCATTGCTTATCTGAACCCTAAGCAACTTTAAGTCTCACTGTCTGTAAGAAGCATGTTACTGAACAATGATTCAATGAACCTGAGCATGACCATGACATCTACTTGCTTTTGAAGTATCCATCCTGCACACACTTTATCCTTAGTTGACATCCTATTTTAACTAGAACATACTTGCCACTTACAATGCTTACAACTTCACAAAAAAATAATTTATCTTCTGTTCTATTTTTTTTTAACCTGAAATACTGTCTCAAAAACATAGGCTTACTTGAAGAGTGCTAAACAACTGCAGAGATTCCAAGATAACAGGGTTCTATGAGGTGAGATTTTTATTTTTTTCTGGACTGCTCTGTAGATAGAAATATTATTTAGAATTCAAAATACAAAATGAGGGGAAAACTTTAACTGATTCACTATTTAAATACTAACAAGAGTTCGTCAATGTTTTAAAGATGCCTGAATACTGACAAAATCAAATGGTTACAGACATACATGAAAACTGTTTGGCCTTGTATGTACATGCTCTAGACTAAGAAATATTCCATTATCGTATTTTTTTAAATGTATGCTTGTACATTAAAGGCTACACCTCTTTTAGTTAAGATGAAATGAGACAAGTATTAATAAAAGGAAGACTTACAACTGACCAAGATATAAGTGTAATTCATTAAGATGAGAAGAAAATTAAGAGAATATGTGTGGGGATGACAAGAAACACAAGTTACAATAAAGGTGATTTTACAAAGAAGATAAACCCACAGAAGAAAAACACTACTTGAAATCTTTGATTCAATAATTTAGCAGTAATGTTTTATACAGATATAGATGTATTAGTTAGGTATGTCTAAACTTGTATTAGGAATAGGTAAATTACTTTCTGAACTGCATTTTCCAAGTTTACTACCTAAAATGACTTTCTTTCAGTTTTATATGTTATCACATACTACACAACTAGGTAGCAGTTAAGATTAACATCTTGTACTATTAACTGAGGAAGTATCCTGTAACTCAGTAAAATTCCTATTCCAAATAGCTAAAACTATCTAAAAATTTTTATGTATGTTTTTGGTGTTTTGTTGATTTGACTTTTGAGATGGTGGCTCATGCTGCCTAGGGTAGCCTCAAATTAACTATGTAGCTTGAGTGTGGGACACTCCTGATCCTCTTGCCTCCACAGCTAAATGCTAGGATCAGAGGAGAGCCCCATACACAACAATAATGATCTACTACCCCAGGAACATTGGCCAACATCCCTAACAGGATACAGAGCCATTAGGGTGCTTTCTGTCAGTCAGAGGAGTTAGAAGGAAGGGTTGTGGTACTGAAGATTGTACAGGTCATTGCACATGCTGAGAAAGTGCTCCACCATTAAGATACATCCCCAACTGTAAATAACTTGTCTGCTCATGCTACTCACCATACAATTTTATTTCTAGGATCTACACTTTGGGTCTACAGGCTGGCTTTGAAGGCACATCTGAAGATACACTATCATTCCTAGTTCATTTTAACATTTCGGAAATGGTTTGTGCTCCCATAAAAAACAATTTTAAAAGCATGGTATCCTTAGAACAACCTTCTAAACTTCAAACTTGAAAATGTCAGATGGAATCTGGGTCCAAGTCCTAGGCCCAAAGGTATAAATAGTTCGGTGGTTCAGAGCTTTCCCAGCATATGCAAAGCCTGGAGGTCTGATCCTATCACTGGGGAGGTGGTAGTGTTCCAGTCCACCTCAATCTTGTTTAATTCACTTTAGTTGTACCTTTCTAAGTCTTTCTGGAATCACAACCAGATATTCATAACCAAACTATGTGCTCACAAAGAGGATTTATGCCAAGGGGCATTCTTACAATTAATCCAAATCTAGTCAAAATGACCACGGTATATCTGAGGGCACTACAGTGCTTTCTCTCAACTATCACAAAAACAATTCTCATGATGTTTCTTAAAATTTCCTATGTTACTGTTACCATCTGGAATATGCTCAGGGAAAACAAATTACCTCTCTTTTCTAAGACAAAAAAAATTTTAAATGTAATTAAGTTTAAAATTGAGATAAAATACTAATAATGGGTACCTGCTTGAGGTTTTTTTTTTCCTAAGAAAAACTAATTATATTTAACATTTTTAGTATAACAGAAAATTATTTGGCTTCCCATATAACAAATTATAAATTTGAGGCAAAAAGGTTATGTGACTTACCCAAGCTTCTAATTAGAAACCAGGTCTCCTGAGTCTCAGCCCAGTGTTCTTTTCCTTAACTTATGTCTTATTAGAAAATTCCAAATATAGACAGACCCCCAGTTACATGGGTTTGAGTTACACTGATTCACATATACAAACTTTATATAGTGTGACCAATGTTTCAACTCACGCGGTACCCTGCTTCCATTTATGCAGTATGCCAGGCATCGGCACGATTTTCAGTGGCACACAGGCGGTTGCCACCACCAGGGCCCTAGGCAAAATTGCAAAGAAGGCAAAGTTTGTCTTTGGCCCTCCCATCTCCCTTATGCATTTCTCTTCCCACCTCCTGATCATCCTCCCAATGCCCAACCTCCCAATGCCACCAAGCTGCCCTTCTGACTGTCCAAAGCATCCCCCCCCATCATGGACTGTCCTTTCTCGAAGTACCCGATAATCCAAGTTATCTATTTTACTACCACCACAATTCCTATTCCTAAGGATTCTAGTAAGCTTTAAGACACTTAAGTGATTAGTTGATTTAAGTAACTGATGATACACTTAACCGACAGACTTAAATCTCCAAATAATTTAAAAAGGAATTAAAAACTCTTTTTAGAAAAGTGTGGGTGGGGAATATTTGGAAACAGGGAGCAACATCTTCCCAGAGCCCCAGATTCCTTTATTGTTTCAGATTCCTTCACAAATATAATACTGTTAAGGGGGTAATTGCCATCTAAAGCACCACCACCCAAAATAGTCTTGGCTGTTTTCATAGTTATCTGCAGGGACAAACAAAAACCAAAGCTCCTTTAAATACCCCCACCCTTACCTACCTTTTTCATCTCTCTCCTACTTTCTGGGTCCCCAATTCCACCTCTTAAGGCCAAACACACAGTATTTTTGGTAAACTGTCCCAGGTGTGTAACACAAAGTTTTCCATTATATGGTTCAAATTACACAGTGCTTCTCAGTGATATATCTATGTTCCCCTATTCTTTAATTTTGTTTACTGTATACAAAAAAAGTAATTCTGATTTTATTTCAAGGTCTTGATGTACGAATTCATTAAATAAAAAGGAAATGTACTGTTATCTCCAATGTATCAAAGAACTAATATGAGTACCTCAAAAAAGGCTTTCTCTTTGTTTTATTGAGCTAGGGGTCTCACTGCACTACACCTGGTCAACATTCAATCCTTTTTTTCCACTTTTCCATAAAAGTAGTTGTTCTTTATTGTTTCTGCTTGAGGCAGGGTCTTGCCTTAACTCAGGCTAGCCTGGAACTATGTAACCTTGACTCAAGATAGCCTTGAACTCATTGAAATTCTCCTGCCTCAAGTGTTCTACCAAGCCAAAAATTGATGTTTCTTCTGAATCAATACAGCACTGAAAATCAAATTACTTCAGCTAAATACTATTGTTTACTCATAAATATGAGTTCATTTTTAAGTTCAATTGGTTAGAAGGGTTAAAAAATATTCAGGGACAGAGACGGGAATATAAATTTAAATAAAGAGTAAATTTTCAGAATCCAGCTTGCTTCTGGGATTACGCGGAGAAATTTATAGATACACTACATATTTAACAGTTCGGTTTTGTAATATTAGAAGGGGCTGCTATCAGAAAATTGTCAGGTCATAGTTACCTTGATCCAACTAACCTCCTGGTAATATATAAGGAAATCCTCCTATCTATGCAGAAGATACCAATAATGGCATCAATCCAAATTAAAAGGACTACATAAAATTAGGCCTTAAAGATTTCTAAAATGTTATTACAAAGATTCAAATGCTAAGTTCATGTATGAAGCCCCTTCTAAATATCCTCACTTATGATGGAAAAGAAAGTTAAGACATGCTGCAATTATAAACATTCTTACCCAAACATGAAAGGTTTTAATTAGTTAACTTTCAAGGGATTACTTACTATACACAAATATATCTTAATTTCTTTTCACTTTTCCCTCCTCTCTACACAATAAATCTGCTAACCACCCGTATCTGTCTTAATGTTCTATTAAGAAAAGTTCCCAGTGGATTTTTATTAGGACGTAACCATACACTGAAAGGTGTGCTAAGTATTACTAAAAAGATTTGAAATAGGTTTTATCTTCTCCCGTATTTTTCTGCAAAGAACTCAAGAAAATTCAACAGGATTTACAATTAAGCTAAATTTACTAGTCTTTCTTTTAAACCAAACTTGTCCAAAAAAAAAAAAAAAAAGGCATTTAAATCACTAAGAAACTTGCCTAAAAGAGTTTTCACAAGTCAGGATTTGGACTTGTTTTTTAAGAAAGTGCTGAACTTTAATTTGAAAGTACACTATTAATTATCCCCAAAAAGCAACATTTCATCATTTTTAGAAACAAAGGATAATCCAACACATAAATAACTCCCTACAAAGATTCTAACCTAACTGCATTTTAAAAAGCCCTTTCTCTCCTTCAATTCTAATTCAGTGGGCATCAAATATCCAAAATGATTATTTACAGCATATGTAAAATTTGCCAATATTTACTGAAGTCTCTATTAAGTGGTCTAACAAAATGGAGGTCTCTCGGTGGAAAAAAAAAAATAGGCCTAAACACTTCTACAAAATGGGGCCAAACACACCCACTTTAAGAAACCATGGTTTGGGTCAGATTTTCCACACACACGAAAAAAAAAGTTGATTCTGTAGGGCTCGTCGAAGCGTCCCTGGAACTGGGGGTTAGCAGTGAAGGTTTCSTTAAGACCAGGGAGGGAGGGGGTGTTTCTCTCCACACTCTAGAGGACGGCGGCGAGGGGTGATCCGAAAGCCCAGAGTAAAGAAGCTGGGGGTGGAGACCTTAGCGCTCCGCCCAGCCCTAATCAATACTCATAACTGACCGCCCCACTACACAAAACAGACTTGGGCTCTCCCAACCCCGCCAAGTCAAAAGCAAAAAGCACAAACTCTCCTTTCTGCTCCCAGGCCCCGCCTCGCCCCATTGGCAGCAATTCCCGCCAATCCGCACGGTCACCGCCTCCAAGCCCGCCTGCCAAGCTCTGATTGGACTGGAAGAGAGACGGGGGACCTCGCGCTACCAATCTGGGAGGCCCTTACTCGACCGCACGCGCGCACCTAAGAGCTCCCTTGGAGGCCTTCCTCCTCCCCGGCAGCGGCCCCTCCCCCACCCCCAGGGCTCTGGCAGCGACTTACCGTCCCGAGAGGTGCCCATTAACTGGTCCAGCATAGCGCGCATCTGGGCCTGCGCCGACATGGCGGCGGCGTAGCGGGCGGGTGGTCGGGCAGGCAGGCGGGGGTGGGGCACCGGCCGGGCCCTGACGGGCGGGGGACGAGGGGAAGGGGTGGGGGAGGTGCGGCGCTGTCTCGGTGGCCGCCGCGGCCTCGAGGCCTGCGAATGGGGAGTCGGAGAGGTCGTGGAGAGTCCGGGCAGCGCTCCTCACGACGGCGTGGACGTGGAAGGTGGCAGCCCCCTCGAGAGAGAGCCCTTGTGCCCTCACTCTCCGTCCGGTTCCTGAGACAGACGGCGACACGGGCTAAGCCGACTCTCGCCTCCTCCCGACACCCGCCAGAAGCCGTCAACCCCCCCTAGCGAGCTCTGACGCTGCTCGCCACCGCCGCCGCCGCGACGGGAGCGCGCACGCTGCTCGCGCCTAGTCGTTTCCCGTGGGGTTCGGCCAATCGCCATCCAGCTCGCTTCGCTCCACCCTGCCCCTCCCGCGAAGGGTGCCGCCCTAACGGCTGCAGAGCGCGTTCACGTGTGCTTACCCCGCCCCTCTCGGAGACTAAGTCTCGCGAGAATGTTGCTTTTAGCCGACTCCGGAGTCCGTGCGGCCCCAGGCGTTTAAGCGTCAGGTCGTGTAGGCCGTTTCTGCTTGCTGCGCTGGCGGCCCAGCCCCAAATTAACAAGTGCCAAGCTTAGAGCGAGTCGGAGTAAGTAATTCGACGGAAGTCCTCCGGGGTAGTGCATTCCCGACGGATGCTGGCGGAATCGCAAGCCCGTGGGAGAGCCGAGCCAAGGACACCTAACCTTATCCTCAGTCCACTGACCCTCCCCAGTGCCGGAGCTGGGACAGGTCAGGTTCAGGAAAAGACAAAAACGCGAAATCAACACAGTGTAAATCAGACATTCCGACCCCTTTTTGCTACGTCTAGGACAGCCGGAAGCTGCTAGTCTGAATTTGAATCTGGGCAAGCGAGAGCTTGGGATAGGCCATAATGCAGAGCAGCGTTTCCGCGGGACGAAGAGCGGCCTCCTGGGTTCTTGGCTGACTCGCCCTGCACGCCCACGCCGTGCTAACTGCGACCTTCCATCCGTAGTTGATTTCTTAATCTCAAGGCTGGGGAGGTGAGACCCGAGTGAGCCAACGGGAAATACCTAGGCCACGCCGCTTACTGCTATTCGAAACAAAATCAAAAAACACTGGCGATTCTTTTAAGCTGAAACGTCGCTACCTTGTAGATAATAGGAGGAAAATTATGGATTTTTTTTTTTTTTGCTGTTTCATTATAATTGCTCATGCATTGAGGAATTAAAGTACCAAACTAGTGCCAGGTTCATAATAAAATAATGTGAAAGGGCAATCACAGTTCCAAGGTTTAACTACTTACTAAACCGATGCAAATTGTAGTCTCGTTATCGTCAGCTAGTTGCAATATATATATATACATATATATATATATTCAGAGTACTATTTTCGAGACAACATATCACTGTTATGAGAAAAATAGGCTTAAAAATGAGAATTCTGGAGATTCAGCATAGGTTAGGGATTGAGGCATTTTTCAGTTCTGCAGAAGCTAAGCATCACCCTGACACGAAAGGCAAAATAAATTGAGCTGCCAACTTAGCCTAAAACCGTTTAGTTGTTTGGGTTTTTAATTGCCTAATTACATGTTTCTCCACTTTTTATTTCTACCAAAATGCTAACATTGCCCCTCTACAAATTCCTCACCCTTTTGGTTCAAGACACAGTGAAGTGCCTTCGTCTTGATTTGTGAGCCCAGCTTACAACATTTCAGCTGCCTGCAATATTTAACCCCAGGACCAACTGCAAGGGCCTAAGCAAGCAGCCAGCTGCCAAGCCTGGAGAATAGGGGCCTGGTGCCTCCTGTTTATCCGTGCGTTCATAACCAGTTTTATCTAGTTGCAGCTCCTTCTGACAACCAACCAAATGATTTATTCCTTAAGCTGTGCAGCTCAAACTACCCTGAAACTTGTCATCCTACCTCAGCTACTCTAGGCTTAGGCATGTGCCACAATGTCTGATTCAAAAACTAAATTCTAAACAGTTCCAAACAACCACTTGCAGAGATCCTTTGAAAATCGTTGTACAATGGGAGTTGGAGAGAGCCTTAGAAGTTAAGAGTCTTCAGGTCCCATCATTCTGTGACTGCTCACAACCCTCGAACTCCAGTGTCAGAACTGATATTTTCTTCTGGCCTTTAAAGACACCAGGCACATACATTGAAGTAAAACAAATACGTAAAAATGTTTTTTTAAAAAGGAAATTGATGTAAATAGAAAACAGCAAACTATGTTCTAAAGAGATGCACTATTATAAATACAGTATTATCCCAAGAAACAGGTTTTTGGAAAAGAACACAAAAATGCTGAGTAATTCTGTTGAAGTGTTTGTGGTTTTTGTTTGAGACAGGTCCTCATCATGTAACTGTGACTGAATTGGAACTGACTGTGTAGACCAAGCTGCCCTGTAACCCAGAGATTGTATCAGAATGGAAACACAAGGAACAGGATATTGGCTAGTGGCAGAGCACTTGTTTAGTGCTGGTAATCCTGGTTTCAATCCCAGTACTCAAAGAAGAGGGGGAAAACAAAACTTACCTTGCAAAACAGATTAGCGTAATTAACTTGTGTATAGTTCAGAACTGCATTTGGTTTCTTTCCCTATCACATAGTTGTAGAAGGTAACCATCTGGTTCTTACCAAATGTTTTTATTTGTAATTCAAACTCTCAGCACCAAGAAAATTAACAGCAAAGTGAGTAATAATTCAATGTTTTAGAGCAGAAATCCTCTCCCTTCATCTTATGACCAGGCCTTTTGGTTTGTAGGGTTTAATCCAACTAGAAAACAGAAACATTTGTTTTTATGAAACAGTGAGAGTGTAGATCAGAGGACAACTTTCAAAGCTGATTCTCTACTACCATGTTAATCCCAGGAACAAATTTCAGGTTGTCGGGCGTGGCCTTGACGGGCAAGGGTCTTTACCTGTTGAGCCATCTTCCTACCCCAAATCCAGGGGCTTGAGCATACTAAACATGCCTTCTATCACTGAGCTGCCCCCAGCTCCTGATGTTCTATTCAAAGCAAGTTTCATTGAATCAGGCTTCATTTATTCACTTTCCTTATCATTCTGATATCTCTGCCTTCCATTGGGGAACATTTCTTTTTGTTTGAGGTTTTCTTTGAATAGGATTCAGGAAACTGCAGCCCCAAAACTGAATCCACACCACTGCTTTGATTGTTTTGGGGTGAGCAGTGTTGCTCTTTTGGTTGGCTGGTTAGTTTGAAATAGGATCTCACTATATAACCCTGGCTGGCCTGGAACTCCCTATATAGACCGGCTTCCCTCAAACTCAGAGATCCACCTGCCTTTGCCTTCCAGGTACTAGGGTTAAAGGCATTCAATACTGTACTGTTTTGGGCTTTTGTAAAACACTGTGACACATAATTCAGGCTAGCCTCAAACTTGCTATGTAGCTGAAGATAACCTTGAATTGGTCATCTTGCCCCCTCTCAAGTGCTAAGATTACAGCTCAGCAGCACTGTCTGTTTTTAATCAAGTCTCACTGGAATCTTGCCAGGATCACTCAATCTCTTACAGTTGCTTTTGCTCTTCTACCAAGAGTTATAAGGTTAAAAGGCACTACTATATGGCCTTTAAGACGTACTTTGTTGCCGGGCGGTGGTGGCGCACGCCTTTAATCCCAGCACTTGGGAGGCAGAGGCAGGCGGATTTCTGAGTTC
>BDUI01000642.1:69859-98642 GCA_002335545.1 Apodemus speciosus | reverse complement strand
AAAAAAAAAAACAAAAAAAAAAACCAAACCCACAATTAGCTCACTCAGCACAGGTGGATTGAGGACAACCGGGCGGTTGATGTGAAGCGTCCTCTAAAGGCACAGTGGTGGCAGCAGCACGGTGCTGGTGCTGGTGCAGAAGTCCACAGTCCCATGGTGGGGAACAAAGCTCAGGGCAGGGGCCTCTGTCCATGAGGACTGGGCAGAGGACCAGATGGACACCACAAATGGATAGGGGAGGATTTACTGGGTGTTTTGGGGGAAGTGCCAGAGTCAAACAGAAGAGAAGAGAAAGGAAAGCTAAGTCTTCGAGGAGAAAATGGAGAAGGGAAACTGCCCTCTGGGCTAGGGAAGCGTGTTAAACACCGAGTGTGCCCCTCACCTCTCCTCGCCCCTTTGTGACAAGGTCTCATGATGTAGCTTAGGCTGGACTCAAACTCACAATCCTCCTGCTTTGGCCTCCTGAGTGTGCGCTACCATTATGGCTAAATTGGACGATTAAAAAGCAAAGGTTTCTGCTCAGTAAAGAGTGCCATACACCAAGTTAAAAGGCCGGGGATGGATGGGTAGAGGTGTGACATCCAAGACTGAGCAGAGGAGTGTCCACGATGAAGACAAGAGCACACGGGGAGAGCAAGCTGAAGGCCAACAAGGGAGACTACCTAGAGCCCTTTTTGGTTTGTTTTTTAGTTTTTCTGTGGTAAGAAGGAATTAAAGCTACACTAGGGCGCCCACCTCTAGGGGACGAGCAGTTTACAGTAGATTTGGAAACACACTTAGTATAAGTAATTCAACAGACCATGACAGCACGAAAGTATGTACAACAATGCAAAGGCAGGAAACTTTTATAGCTTGGTATCAATTGCATACATCAAATCTGAGTATATGCTAAGGAATGCTACTTACCAGGATGCACGCATAAGGGAGCGCATCAAGAAAGCACCAGGTGCTTGCAGGACGGGGCAGTGCAGGGCGAGGGACTAAAGGGTCAGAGAAGAGAATGGTTTTTGAACCAACACATTATCAGCCATACGTGCTTACAAACGTTTTGAAACAGTCTACACACTGTTCCTACTTGATATGCCCCAACACGTTTGGAACGTCTGTACATTGACAAAAGAATGACATCACTAATTATGCCAAATTATTTAACTTGGGTGTTTTGAAGTCTCTTGAGAGATGTTAAGAAGAGCCTTACAGGCCAGGAAGAACAACAGGAGAGACCTCAGACACACCTTGTCTTTAATTTGTAGTTCAAAGTGGCTGATCCCGTTTGAAATTCTTAGTCCTTTTTAGCTTCAGGACAAGACACTTTTACATCGTGTTAAAAGAAAAAACAATCAGAACACAAACTCAAACCATTCTTCCTATCTGGGGCGTCCCTGTTCTTGTCTATATTTTCTATGCACAGATGCATATTACTCAACACACACATTGCTGCCTACAGCAAGGATCCAATGAGCCTGCATTCTCGGGCTCCACCCACTCAGGCATACACCTCCTAATACACCTAACTCACTGTTTCCTGACTGCCTGCCTACAGCTCAGAGGCCCACCTCAAGCTTTCTCTACTTCCTGGAGCCCTCCTGTGTTGTTCCAGAACAGAACTCAAATGTCTGGTAGCAAAGCAAGTTTGAAGAATTCTTTTTGTACACTATCAAGCAACTGCAAATTGTTTAGGAATGCATGAACAGGCTGTGCTCTTTYTTTTATTATTTTAAAACCTCAACCTTTGCTGACAGTGGAACATGTAAACCCAAGTTAACCCAATAACACGAGACACAATAGTAATATTTACATTCCTCTTTATTTAATACAACAAACACATAACATATACAAAAAGAAAACCCACTCATGTAAAAGTCCTGTCTTGGAGGATAGACAGGTACCATCTATACTGAATCAAATAAGGCTCTCATTTTAAGATGGGGTTGCTAGCTACACCTGGAATATGAACAAGACTGGTGCAAAGCAAAATGAACTCAGACATCCCCGCACTGAGGAGTGCATTGTGGGGCCAGTTTAATAAGTTTTCAGATGCCTGTTTGGGAATGTCCAAAATTCACCGGCAGTCCTACAAAATGGAAGGCTCTTTTGTTGCTTTTTATTTTTTTTTAATCTGCCCCTTTTTTTCTCTTAGGAAAGTTATAAGAGCTCTAAAACCAGGAATCCTCAAAGTGTGGAAGCTTTAATGCTGGAATTCAAACAATGCTGGAGCTAGACCAAGAACACAAAGGCAGCTTGGCCGCAGGAGAAGAGGTTAGCTCCTGACTGACGTCCAGTTTGCTAGGACTAGGTGGACCACCGGGGGCACAATGAACGACCTCCTCCTTGCTCATTGCAGYCTCAAGAGCAGCAGTTTGTTCATATTCCCACTGAGCTGAACTAGACATTCAACAAGCACCAGTTTGTCTCAAGAGAGCCTTGCGCACGCACACACACACAAACACACACACATCATCACCACCCCCTTTTATTAAATTTATTTATTTATTTATTTATTTATTTATTTATTGTTTACTAAAATAATACAAAAAAAGGGAGACAGGTATATTTACAAAACTCCATGGCTGGTACAGTACATAATTTTTAAGACACACTAAATGCTACAATCTTTCAGGTCCTGAGATTATTACAAATACCAACTCAAAGCTGTGTTCAGGTCCARTTTTAGAGGGAAAACAAAAAATCCCRAAGTATTAAGTCACACACTTAWTTGAARTACAGCATATATTCCTTCAAGTTAGCAAATGCACCTTCCTACAAGCAGACGCAACACAGTAATTGGAGCCTTTCCCCTAGAGGACCGCCAACTCCGCAGGCTCCTTTCTTGGAGACTGGCTTGCAAACATGGTAGCATCTATGTAGGGTGGAAGTGACTAAAGAAGAGCTGTTTCCCTAGTGGGAAGAGGCTTTGCAGGGTGGACACTCACTGTATAAATAATTGTTTTTCCTTCTGCTACTAAACAAGTCTCCCCTTATCTAAACTTTTCCCATAGGTTAGAAATCTGTGCTTAACCTGACTAAACTTCAGACTCTTGTTTTCCAGGTACAGCAAATAGGTCTGCAGTTCCATGGCAAGTCTTACAACCATAAATAAACCTTGCTCACAAGTAGAGAGAGAAAACACCCATGTCTTAGTCGCCTTGGTTAGACCTAAGTTCATTATTTGGGGCACAAAATTCACCAGCCAGAGATTTCTCTACCTCTCCTTGAAGTCTGACATGTTTAACAAGACAAGAGACACCACAAGGAGGGCCAAACTAGGGCACTCTCCTCCAACAGTCTAGCATGACAGCATTTTCTAGAATAAGATAGTCTTTCAAAGACAGCTGACAACAGGTCACTGAAAAGCTTGGCTCTCTTCCCTCAAAGCTGTGTGGGAGGAAAACCAATCTTTACTGAGAGAGGGTCCCTGATGATGACATGTCAAAGTATACATGCAATCTATGAAGGAGTCAGAGCCAAAATGTCAAGAAAGCTGACCAAAGTTGGCTCAACTTCCTAACTATTTAAAACAAATACCTTTGTCAACTGAGAAAAATATATTTTTCGTTTTATATTACTAGCCAAAATTGGACAGATCCTTGTTAATTTTGCCAGTGAATTTTCTGATAGGGGCATAATGTTTCTGTAAACAGTAGAGATAAGTATAATAGGAGGAAAGTCTATGGTTATAAGAAATATTGTGAAATGCTAAGCACAGACTATGCCACATGCACCGTGGCTTGTCTTGATTGCTGTTGACTTCTACATGGACTCTGAAGACAGACAGAGCTGCTGATCTTGTGTTATCTCAGATAATAATATTAACTGCATTCCAACCAGAGCTCTGTTAACAAGCATCTAATAACCAGATTTAGCAATTTAAAAAAATACTGTAGCAAAGTGGGGGCAGATAATGGTTTCTCTGAGGAACCTAACATTAGGACTTAGGCCCTAACTGGGAGTCAATGATCTGGTTGGTTCAGATCTTGGCAAAAGAGCTCTGTAGTTGGGAAGTATGAAGACAGGCAAGGCAAACTGTTWTGAGCCTCTAATGAAGATCTGTATTTCTTCTGAAGAACCTTAAAAAATACTGGCATTACCAGGCTATGTAAAACCGAGATCTATTTATGGTTGTTTTGCACTGCTGTGTATGGATCTCCAGCCCACGTGCACGCTGGGCAAGAGTTCCACCACTGACATATACTCTCAGCTTAGGAAAACTATTTTTAATATAAATGAAGAGAAAAAAATCCCAGGCGTCAGCGGCCCCCAAGTTCTGCACTATGTATAGAACCTTAATTTGTACCATAAAAACTTCAAAACATGTCACTGACTAGTTTGGGTAGCAGTGTAAAAAGTATACAAAATTTGAATACTAACTGCTAGGAAATGGAAATATATAAGACAGACAGACAAGTAGAAACATCACAACACAAGGATCACAAATAGCCACCTTAAAGCACATAGTACTTTGAGTGTGATAAGAAAAGTGTCATTTAGCATTAGGCTCCTCAAAGGTATTTCCACTAAACTCTAAAGATAGCCTAAGCTTGTACTCTCCACTAAGATGTGAACTCCCCCTATACTATCTTTGCATTTATTTGATGGGGACAGAGGGCAGATGGCAAAGTGAGGGAGAAGAGGAGAGGAAACAATTTACCTTTCCTCCCTAGACCTGACAACAGGCAACTTACACTGTAGTGGAGCAAGTGGTCACTTAAGCGCTCACACCAAAGGCAAGACTAAAGACTGAAAGAAATGAAGATAAATTCAATATTAATATTTGAAGCTATGTTTAATCAGAGCCCAAGGCAAATGTGCAGCTCTGTCAATCTGAACACGAATCTAAACTTCTCAGCATTACACTGAGGTGACCTTATCATAAAAGTGCAAACACGTTCCACAACATCAACTCTAGGTCTGCACGGGCAAAAGGATCCTCAGCTAGCGTTGTATGTAACGTTCACATTTCAGGGCAGACAGACACAGATGATACCTATTTTAGGCTTCTGTTACTCTTCCCCAGAGCAAACACACACATTCAACAAAAACCCTAAATCTTATTACTTTGGGTTAATCTTAACATGTTATTGAAGAATAAGGATATAATGTAGTAAATGAAGTGTATGCTTATCTGCACAGCTGATATTCAGAAGCTACTGGAGAGAAAAAAAAAATCAACAAAAATCCCCAAAGTGATTTTAGAAGGACTAGAGAACGACTAGGTCTGAGCCGGTTCTGGGTCAGCCCAGATGCGCTGGCTGCTTCCTTCCGCCCAGTGCTCCCTCCTAACTCACCTAGCTGGGTAACTGCTCCTCAACACCTCGCACTCCACTGTCTGACCCTGAATATGCGCTGCAATCTAACTCACCCATACCCATGCTCTCACATATACTACTCAGCCCTAACACAAACTGTAGCATCCATTTGTTCCTGTTGTTATTGTTTTAAAAAGAAAAATGCTATGCATGACTACTTAGTGTGCATGATTGGAAGGTGAGATAAAACGATCCTAATTTCCTCCCAGGAGTTAGGGAAACCACATTTCCTTCTATCCCAACCATCTTTACCTCTGCCCTAGCTAGGGAGTGAATCCTGTCTGTCTTCCTCCCATTTTACTACAACCTGAACAGCTGATGGCTCTGACTGAAGAAGCATGAGATAAAAAGTTAAAAGAGCGCACAGCTGCCCCAGTGTAGGCCTGCCCCCACCCCCACCCCCACCCCCACCTCCACCTCCAGGGCAAAGGTGGATAATCTGACTGATGCAGGAGTCTATGCAGGTGCGTCTGATTTACTCTTAGAAAGGTAAAAAAATTAGTTTTCCATCACCAGGCAAGTACTACAAGGAAATTAGATTCAGAAGGTAGATAAGGGAGGCTATAAACTTTCAGGATCATTTATCCATAATTCAAACTTTAACTTTACTTTCACAACTTTTGCAAATATCACACAAGTAATATCATAAAAGCTTTAAAAAAAAATCTATTGGTAGTTAAGAAACTTAGTGTTCATCCCCCGTTGATTTAATCTGAAACTAATAATTATACCACACAACAAATATGGTATGTTTAAATATCAAATATACATCTAAATTAAAATTCCAGTGATTTTTTTTTAACTTAAAAACCATAGGGTGCTCTTTATATCCATTATAAGGAAAACATTTGTTTTTTTCAACCTCTGCAGGAAGATAATACTATAATTATATAGAATGTTTTAGAAAAACAAAATATTTTTGAAATAGTAAAGTCTCTGATATCCCTGGGAGGTAGGTGATTATTATTCTACCCAATTGTCTCATGGGTAATCTGAGGCACGAAGGTTAAATGACTTCCCCCTAGATAAAGTAGTTCAGGATTAACTCGCTA
Organism: Apodemus speciosus; assembly: GCA_002335545.1. Classification (NCBI taxonomy): domain Eukaryota; kingdom Metazoa; phylum Chordata; class Mammalia; order Rodentia; family Muridae; genus Apodemus; species Apodemus speciosus. Next base: position 92,284 of record BDUI01000642.1, on the reverse strand, counting down.
CTGATCCTAAACTGGCCAACAACAGCTTTGCTACAGGAACCTCTTGCAGCCACAAGTCTCCTCTTCCCACCAAACTGTCACTTAAAGGGCTCCTTTGTCCATATACGGAGGGTCAGTCAACTTAGTTTTTCAACATGTCACATCTAGGAAAGACAGAACAGAAACAGAACAACTCCCCCTGAAGTCTTAGACACTGAAAGTTATGTTGTTTTGCTTAAGAAAGACATTTACACAATCAATATCAGAGCAAATCTGATCATCTGGCAATAAACAGACTAAAATTTCTCAAGTATGTCCAGATTATATGAGTGTTTCCTCACTGTCTAAAAATCTAAGTTTACTGAAGTTTCAGCTATACAATTTCAAGACATTTTCCAGAAGAAAACATCTTTAATATTGACACGAGTGCCATCTTCCTTCAAAGTGTATTCAGATACTACCCCATGGTTCTAGCTCTAGCCTCTGTGTACTGAATCTTGTCTGCATAGGGCACCATATCAACTTGACCAACAAGATACTCTTGTTATCCTGATACTTTCTCATATACTACTTCTGAAAGATTTGAGGGGTAGAGAGAAGTGGATTACATCCAGAAATAGTCAGTGAGTCCACCGAGTTTATTATGTTTGCAATAACCAAAACATATGTTATATATATATATATAATGCCCTATATATATACACACACACATATATATTAACCTCTACAGATATTCAGAAAGGGAAGGCAGCATCCTGCTTCCTACTTCCCAATCTGCCCATCTGAATCAAAGCAATGGGATAAACAAGGCAGAGGCTCTGAAATGTCCAAAGGGCAGTGCTTAGACAGATAGCCATGGGACAGCTGCTCCTGGTCTACACAGTGTGCCTCACACCTGTGCTCACACACATAAAGCAGAAGGAAGAGTGTTATTACATGACATGATTTTTGGCAAGTCTGAGATTCTCCTGAATCCCTTGACTTAGTCTGTACTTGAGGGTGTCTGAAAGTTTCAAAAGAGGGAGAAAAAGAAAGAAATAAAAGGCACTTAACAAAGACAAAGGCCTGAATTGAACATGGTTTAGAGGAGTAATATAAGCATTTTACCAGAGATAAGAACTTATTTACAAAGAGTTAAACTTTTCCCTTAAAACTTTATAAAATAAAATTGCATAACATGTTTGTGATCATTTATCTACTACTGTACTTTTTCTGCTTTGTTTTTACAAAACCAAAAGCAAAACCAAACAAAGCCACACATGCACAGCTAGGAGTCAAAGTGCCCTTCAGACCGTGGGTCAGCAGAAGCACCGTGCTGAAGCACAGGGCAGCGCTCAAGTCTGGCCTGGATTATAGACTTTTCTTTCTATTTTCAATTTTAAAAAATAAAACAAAACAAAAACCAACAAAGGAAACAAATTCAAAACCTATATAACAATACAAGGACCAGTGTGCTTTTATAGTACACTCCTAAAATAAAGTACCCTAGTTCTCCTACACAGGGGTCAAAAGACATGACAAAATATCCTAAAAATAAAGCAGTTAAAGTCAACCAACACAGGCAAAGTCCATCTTTCAAATGTAGCAGCAAGTAGGACAGACAATGAGTTCTAGAGACGTTCCCAAAGGACAGAGTTCTCATAACCAATGGCAGTCGCAATAACAGTAGAATTTTCATTTCAGAAAGTCTTGAATCAAGTAGAGGTGGGAAGGGCTGTGGGAGAGGGCAACCAGAGGAGAGAGAATAGGGGTGCCTACCCTTTCCATCTCTGCATAGTAAACAATTTAGATCTGCTTTGGGAAAAAAAAATATCCTGGATTAAGATCACTTTCAATAAGCTGTTTCCAAGCAGGTGTCAAACCCACAGTCAATATATACCCGCAGGTATATGCCCGGTTCTTTCCCCAGTGTTGGGACCCAAATAAGCCTTATTTGGTGTCTATGACACAAAACAATATAATTTGGGCTAATAACATCCATCAAAGGGGTGATGGGCATGGAAGAATGTACTAATTGAATCTTCTTGATTTCTTCAAAGTATCAGGACTTTGTTATTATAGATTAACTTGGCTTCTTTTCCCCCAAATCTTTTCTCCAGATTGTTTTAAAATCATGATTTCTCACTCTTTGTTCTCAAGAATTGTAATTTAATTTTAATAGAAATTATTGCTTGCATTTACTTTGGAGGCTCTGAATGAGCGTGACACTTTGCTCCCAAACAGTCTCCAACTGTGTTCCAGCAGTGCGGCCCGAGGGCAGCTCTGCTGACTGTTATTGCTTGTGAATACTGAGGATCCCCTTGTTTGTACAGTAACAGCTTATACATCGGTGAAGGCAATTCCAAATGTAAGACAGTTGGAAATAGACAGCTGAATCTTCCTGAATCAAGTACCCCATCGAGTGGGACCTAAGTGTGCTGATTTACTTCTGCATTTGGATGTTGCTAATGTTCTTTAGCGATACACATTGCTCTACAGATATCCTTTCCAGTTACTCACCATTTTAAAAAATAACATAATTTGAGTTTAAGTGCAAAAATACAGTATGAATTGCAAGTCTCTGTTAAAAAATAACCAACTTATATGCTTGTTTAGTAATAAAAACTGTAAAGACAGGTAACCATAAAGTATGGACACCATTTTCAATGTTATGATATAGAAAGAAATGTATTTACATTTAGAAAGGACTTTGATTCGTCTGTCTAACGTGAAAGGGTTGCTGGAGTGGGGATCTGGCAGCAGTCCATAAGGAGTCAAGACAGGAACAGGATATACTTTACATAGCATAGTCTCAGAGCCCAGGGTAATTTTATAAAAGGACATGGGAAAGAGAATTACAAATTTTGTTCTCTTCTAAAGATGGCAAAGAACCATCAAGGGTCTTCATATAGCATGGTTCAGAATCGATGGATTTAAGAACCTACAGTTATTGTTTGACTTTTAATAGTGATTGATCTATACGAATGTGTATGTGTATGCAAATAAACTAGAATCATCAGGGAGAGACACTAATGCACCGGGTTTCTCTCTGGGTAGAGAAGAGGAAGCACAAGGCTGCCTCCCTCAACAGACGCCCCAGCGCAACCCAGGAAGTATAAGCAGGCCTGTGAAGGGAAGGTACCTGGTGCTGGTGTAAGCCAAGAGCTGAGCTAGTTTCTCTGAGAGACCTTTCAAATGAATCTTAGCATGCTAAATTCACATCAAACCTCTCTCTGCAACATCCCAGTATTTTTCCAAAATATCTACTGGGGCCTACATAGCCTCTGTATTTGTTTTATTGGTAAAGTAAATTTCTGCAGTTAAGAAATTATACTAATGATTCCTTTCCTTTGCTTGCCTTTTTTCTTTTTCTTCTTTGCTGAGACAGGGTCTCATTTTTAGCCCAATACAGACTAGCCTGGGACTTGCTGCTAAATCCTTCAGGCTGGCCTCAAATTTAAGGTCTTCCTGCCTCAGCTTTCCAAATGCTGGGATTACAAGCATGAACCATCATATGCAGCTTCAATAGTTCTTCTAAACAATCATCTTCCCCTACTGTGACAAGTTCTTGGAACTAAAGCTTTCAATTATTCATTGACTTTTTGCTATTAAGCATGCCATTGCAACTTTGAAGTCAAATTATAGGCATAAAAATTGGAGTAAGGTCTGTGGTTGATTATTATATTCCTAGAGGCTTCTTGGGACTTTTGCTTATCAAAGGAAAAATGGGGTCTGAATAAGTTTATCTGAATAAACTTAATGATACAGGGTATCATGTAATGAGACTATAAAAGCAATCTTGTTATTACCAGACTAGTCTGCCACCATATATAAACTAAAGTTGTATCACTCAGAGCTTATTCTTGGATAGTCTGAAAATACTCAGAAGTTTAAAATTAAAGGGATACCATAAACTTAGATGAGGAAAATAAAATGTATCCCAAGAGATCTGTGTTTTCCCCTTCAAACTCTACACTGCCACTATTCGCATACGGATACTAGAATTAAAGAATCTTATAATCTGTAGGCTGACTTGAATACTAACGTTCTGAGTAAATCCTAGTAAAACTTTTAAGATTCCAAATGCTCAAAACATATTGCGCTGGATATGGGTCATAAAACTTCATTGTGATAGTTATAAAAGGTGATCCCTTCTGCACAACCATATTCCAATTGGAATTCATCCTTTTAAAAATACCACTTCAGAATGAAAAATAGTATGCTGTTATATATATGCTATTTGCTTGACCCATGGAGAAACAGATGCTGTGCACACTCCTGTTTATAACAGCTCTAGCCACCTAAAGGACCACTAGTGAAAGAGCACTGTGCGGGAGGGAACTGGGAGTTTGCAGTTCTTGGCAGGCTGTGAGGAGATGAGCAGCAAAGCAGCAGCCCGGACAACAAAGACCCACACGTCAGGAGAAAATGCGAGCAGTCACTTCTGCGCATCAGGACTAGAAATAAATATTAACCAGTCAATACCAGATGACAAGTCACCTGCAGAAAGGAGTTCAGTACTTACTTCTGAATGGAGAGTGAAACTGACCCTTTTATAAAAAGGGGATTATCTACATTTTGTCTCTTAAGAGCACGGGCTCATTTTCCTGACTTTAAAAATCTAGACGCTTTAGTAATATAATCACTGTGTTGCAGCAACTTTGCTGATGCATCTTCAGCCCGCTGACTTGCACGGGGACCTGCTACATACTGGAGAAGATTCAAGTTTGCTCAGGACATTTCAGGGCACAGTACTCTTCAGCTACTGTCTGGAGAGCCGCATGCAACTGATTGTGGCAAATCTGTCCACTAAACAGACATGACTGAGTCTCCTCAAACTGGACTAATTCTACTTGTAGCTGCTTTTATTATGCACGTATATGTAGAGTGTTCAGATCTAACCCCCAGGATGGATGGCCATTTACCCAAATCCTCTCAGCTTCCTTCCTTCTCCCCCAGTTTTTTTCTTTTCTTTCTTTCTTTTTTTTTCTTTTTTCTTTTCTTTCTTTCTTTCTTTTTTTTTTTTTTTTTAATAAAGTAAATTGGTACTTCTGTGGGTTTGACAGCTGAGTCTGTTTTAAGTCGGTTAACATGGGAACTTTGATTTTAAAAGACCAAAGGTCACTAACTTTGCACAAAAGCATTTCTTCCTCCTGCACTGGCTTTGCTCAAGTAACATTTTCTTTCTTTTCCTCCTCACCACAGTGCTTGGGACAAGAATGTAAACATCGACAGAAACAGCAGCCCTGTGACCACCAAGACGTCCCATCAGGTCGGTCCCGCCAGCCAGCCAAGTGGTTCCTCTCTCCCTTGCTGGAAAGTCACTGAGGTTTCCGTGGTAACTTAGTGTCCCCTTTACTTTGGCCTCCATCTGAGAAAAGAAACATTAAATTGACATGTTTTGCACATTGTAAAAAAGAATCACTTTATTGTGAATTACATTTCTAAAAAGATAACCTTTACCTCACATGGTGATGATCTCACAGACGTTGATTCTGTAGAAAGGCAGTGACCGAAAACTACCCCAGTAGGTGTGTACCATTTATTTACCTCATAACCATGTTCAATGCTGGATTCTAAAGGAATCGGATCACATAATGCCCACCTTCAAGGGACCTACTCCTTTTTTTGATTTCTTTGGAAGACTAGGCCATTTTTATTTTCTTGTGAGTGGAATTAAATATTTTGCCATACTATGATATGTGATAATTCCCAAGTACTGTGAACATAGCACACTGGTTGTTAGCAAAGTGCAGCTATGTCTTTGTGCAGGTCCTAGCCTCGTGGTACCGGGTGCAAGTCTGCTGCTGGGCGCTTAGTTCCGACATCTACCAATGCTGCTGCTGCCCCTGTTGGCAGAACATGTAACTGTTCTATATAACTCAGCCACACACTTCTAAAAACACTGGAGAAGAGAAGCCAGGGTTTCCCAGGCAAGAGCAGTCCCCAACAACCCAGGGCGCCAGACAGTCTCGGTTAGTTTTCAGAGCCCTAGTAAGGAAAACAGAGACCCAAACAGAAGCCAGGCCTGAGAGAAACTGTCACAAGAAGAGGAATCCTAAGTCACATGACAATATATACTCATGATATATCCAAGTATCTTGAAAACATTAAAAAAAATCAAAACACGGACTGTTTTGGAAGAAAAGCTGTTATCAATGTTAATGATTATTTCAAAGTTGTATTAACAGTTCTACTAAATAATCAAGGCTTTTTCATTCATAATATATACATTTGTAGAGAGAAATGGTATAACCAAATTATTAAAATGGTAAGGTACTATTAAAATAGGATTTTCTTCATGGTAATGTTAATTATCAAAATAATTTAACTATCAAAATAAAGCAATCCCATTAACTGAACTGTGAAATTCTTTATAGCAGAGTTTGGTGCAATATGGCTCACGGCCAAGTTTGCCATATCCGTTTTTGTTGATACAGTTTTATATTGGAAGTCAATTTTACTTGCTTGTTTGTAAGTCATTTGTGGCTATTTTACAATAATAAAGTTGGGTAGTTATAAAAAGACTGTTTTAGATAAGATTAAGAGAATAACACTAATGGGCTCTTACTATTAACCATTTACTGGACGAGACTCTTTCATTCAGTTATTTTTATTAGATTCCCACAGGAGTCTATTAAAGGCCTTTTGGCTTTGTTTTCTATGTGAAGTAAGAGAAGTGACACTGAAGCTGTTCAAACTGAATCTAAGTTTAATGCCTTATATTGTTCTTTTTGTGTGACTGGTTTTAAACTTAAATTTTAGTTATTTGGAAATACTTAGTTTTCCCTTTCTTGTTCTGGGAGAGTGGTGTTAACCAAATAGGAAGTTAGTTTACATAGGAAGTTAGTTTATATAGAGCTTGAGTCTTTTGAGCAACAAGAATCCTGTTTGTCTACTTCCTTGGTGGTGGTCACATTCCCACCAATCAGTGGAGCACACGTCTCCAACTGAACCACACAACAGGAATATAGTTACCAAGTCAAGTACAGAAAACAGATGGGATTCATGTTCCTTCTCTCAAGGAGAAGCCTTGAGCAGCTAACCACAGGAATGATCACCAGATTAGTGATGAATTTTCCAAAGACTGCTGCATGGTTCTAATTTCTGCCCCATGTGCAAGAGTAAACCGGTTTAAAGACAGTTTTAGTTTCAATTTCATGTGTATGGGTGTTTTGCCTGTATGTATGTATGTGTACCATGTGTGTGCCTGGAGGTCAGAAGAGGGCATCATCTCTTCTAAAGTTACAGACAGTTATGAACTGCCACGAACTGAACTTAGGTCTGCTCACTGTAAGCAGGAAGTGACGTTAGTGCTGAGCTCTTGACAATGCCTTCAAAGAAAAACTATATGTGTGCAACAGTGTGCACAATACAGTGTTTGTGTGGCAGGGAAAGGACACGTTTGTGGAGTTGGTCTCATTTACCTCTGTGTGGTTCTGGGGACTGAGTTCAAGTGCTTTTACCTGCTTGCTGAGCCTTCTTGTCAGCATCTATGACTTTGGTCGGTTATTTTATAAATTCATACTTAGGCAACACATCTATACAATAAAACCCTTCAAAAAAGTCTTCTTGGGCTTGAGAGATGGCTTAGCAGTTGGCTGCTTTTACAAAACACCTGGGTTCAATCCCCAGCACCTGCATGGCAGCTCACAACTGTCTGTAACTCCAGTTCCAGGGGCTCTGACATACATGTAGGCTAAACACCAAATGTACATTAAAATAAAACAAAACAAAACCAAAAATACCAAACAAACCCAATTTTTTTTAAAAAAAAAAGTATTTTCATGTCTAACAGATCTCATTTATCCTTTCCTTTTTCTTAAGAGTGCTGTTGTCACTGAGGAGACAGTCAAAATGAAAACTTTCCCTGGCATCTTGTCATTCCATTCCTACCATTTGAAGAAAGTTTAATCAACACCTATAAACACTTACAGATGACAGGAACAAGCAGCTTGCTTACCATTGAATGCTTGCTGTAAGTGGGTAGGCAGAGGTGAGTGGGAAAGGGCTGCTGCGTGCTGAGTTCCTGGCTGTAAACTCTTTAGTAAATCTGAGAGGAAAACACATCTGTCAGTCATCTTAAGATGTGAGCCCCTTAGATCAAACTTAGAAATAATGCCTTATCTAACACTAGTGTAAGTTCAGGCGCCAAGAGCTTTCTAATACCACAGCACGTGTACTTAAAATGTTGACTTAAGGAAATACAGTCATGATTATGCTAAGAAACCCCCAAACTTTGACTTTCTCTTACATACTGCATTGCAATAGCAATGTGGTATTAGACGGTTCATTTGCTCATTTAAAAGAGAGCCCCACTTACTCTGAGTCAGGCTGTGATGGAGAGCCGCTGAGGTAGATCCCGAGGTGGTTGTCACTCCAGCTGTGTCCGTTCCAAAGCCAAGGAGCTCCAAGGGAAACTGGAAGGGCATGGTCACTGGAACAAGGCCACCCAGCATCCCAAAAGGAGTCACAGTTTGATTTGTTACAGACAAAGGTGATGTCATGAGAGTCAGAGGTGAGGCATTAGCCAATAATGATGCTCCTGCTGTGGACTGTGTAGAAACCAGGGGTCAAAACAGATAGGAAATAAACCATTGTCCCTACATTGATTTAACATATTCATGGATGCAGACTGGCTCTTTATCTGTTCTAACAAATCAAAGAAATTAAGACTGAGGTGAAAAATATAATCCAAAGAGTTACTAATAATGGTTCTGAAAATCTGCAAGTGACAGTTGAATATTTTTGTGTACACAGCTCTTTTGTCGGCACTGTAGTCTGCATCTTAGATGTTCAATGCTCATTCTTGCTGGTAAGCCTCAAAGTCCAAAACTTACATTTCCCCTCTCTGCTTCTCCTTCCAAATCCAGGCACTAGTAATTGCAGCCACTTCCACTGGGACTCTGCAGGCTCACTCCTCTGGGACAAGGCCTACGCTGCTGTCCTCACCTGCTGCCCCCGCCCCCAATCCCAGCGCCGGAAGCGCTGAAAGCTCTCCATCCTTAGTCTTCCCTGTGCTTCTCCAGAGCTGCTAACTGCCCAGCCTACACTACACGAAAGGCTCCAACTGTAGGTCTCTCCACACCCTCCCCTAGAGTCTCTTTCTACATCTCAACTGTTATTTTTAGATTCTCTCCAACTCCCAGTAATGACCTGGTATTACTTGTATCCCTTTTTAGAAATCTTACTGAAGGACAGTCACCTCCACTTTCCAGGCCAGTGTCCCCAGAACTGCTGAAAGCTGGCTTCCATCACGCTGCTTTTCTGAAATTAGACTCTCTAAGTGTAAGTGTTTTCTCACCAGGCGGTGGTGGTGCAATCCTTTAATCCCAGAATTTGGGAGGCAGAGCCAGGTGCATCTCTGTGAGTTTGAGGCCAGCTTGGTTTACACAGCAAATTTTGGGCCAGATAGAACTTCCAAAAAGCTTTTTAAAATTGAAATTCTTCCAGCTCAACATCTTAAGTACCGTGATTACAGGAATGCCTCAGACACCACCATGCCTGGTAAAGGCTGGATGTGTTAGAAATATATGTAACTTTCCCTTACATGTGCAGTATATTCATATTACACATTCCAGGGTTCATACGATTGCTGAACAGAAAGTGAGACCACTCTGCAGAAGCCATCTCGCTCTGCTTCTCCTCCCCCATGTCCTCCTCTTTCCTCCTCTCCTTTGTTACCAAGGAGATTTATAAGTTCAGTTCTGACCTGTCACCTCAGGTTTAATCCTACGAATCAGAGTTTAGTGACTACCACCACGTGGGTTTCCAACACTTAACTTGACATGTCGAAGATTGGAATCACTTGGTCTCCCAGCTTGTCCTGCCTTCAGCAAGCATTTCTTTTTCAGGTGTTGAGACTTGCGATCTTAGTCTGCAGGCCTCATAACTGAAGGACAGTTTCCTCTTCACCCAATTTTCTCCTTACACTTAAGTACTAATTCTCACCACTCTGAAGTGACATTTGGAAGGGTTGCCAGCCTTTTTCTTTACTATGCTGATTCTGATACAGTGGGTACATTTATGAAAAAATACCCAGTTAAACCAACGAGGATAAAAAGGATCCTGTATCAGTTTGAAAGTAAGCAATAATGATCCCTTCATTTTAATCATTAAATCTATTGTAGTGTCAAGATAGTCTCCAAGGCTGTATCCTGAATGGCCTCCTTCAGTGAAAACAGTAAATAATGCAAATGAGTTGAACCTTTTAAAGTCTTTCTGTAAGAATTTAACTGAAGCATTACAACAGATAGAGATGATAAATTGGGGCAAGTTCCTATTTTTAAAAATAACTTGAACTGGACAGTGGTGGCTCACGCCTTAATCCCAGCACTTGGGAGGCAGAGGCAGGTGGATTTCTGAGTTCAAGGCCAGCCTGGTATACAGAGTTAGTTTCAGGACAGCCAGGGCTATACAGAGAAACCCTGTCTCGAAAAACATAACAAAAAATAACTTGAATATCAGCAATTAAAAAAATGTTATCACTAATTTTTATACTAAGAATTTTCCAAATCTGGTTTTATTTATGGAACTGGAATGCCAGGTGACCTCCACGTTATACTGACATATAGAAGTTTCTTTAAGGGATACTTTAGGAAGTAGAAAATCCCACTGTTTAGTAGAACATTTGGGAGCACAGAAAAGCTGTCAACATCATAGGCAAAATATATAGTGTCCATTAATCACACATTTTCTAAGCTTTCTCCATTTTGAGAAAAAATATGAATAGAAACCGCTTTTCTCAGGCAGGCACTTGGCTTTTATAAAGCTATTCATTCTGTTCGATGAGACATGTTTTCTATCACCCGGAATAATATTCTGAAATGTAGCCATACCATTCTCTTAGTTAAGACCTCCTTTTAGCGCTTCCCTTCCACAGTGTGAAGCCCAAATCCTACCAGGCCCGACAGTGTGGGCCTCTCTCCCCATCCTTCGTCACACAGCACAGGGCTCTTTCACTTGGTATTTTTAAACTGTTGTTTCCTCTAGTCCACATCAATTTCCCATCTTTACACACACCTGTGTCCCATTTCTCCAACTCTCAGCTCAAATCCACTAGTATTTCCTTTAACAGGCCTTCTGTAGTCTTAGCATCAACCAATTTTTAACAATCTTTTTATAGCACATGCTTCTTCTTTTTTTTTTTTTTTAAATAAAATTTGTGTTTAGCTTATCTCAAAGGAACGTTCCCTGAGACCCGGTAATGAATGTTGTTCCCCCTGGTTCCCCGCTCAGACAGAAGAGCTTGGCACATAGTACTCAGTTTGCTTACTGAATGATGGCTTATAGAATCACAGAAGCAAATATGGGGTCATATAAAGTCAGTAGGTTCAAGGTCAAGAAAGACGAGGAACGTTCTGGAAGGAAAGTTATTATGTACAAAGTGGACAGAATTAGTAAGATGTGAACTCCAGACCTTTGCTAAACGGCCTGTCTTGTCACTGTGCTCCGGACAGCCCTGCAGACGCCTTGCAGACAGGAGGAGGGCCTTCGAGAGCAGCGGGCCCCAATTTAGTCCCCATCAGGGAACGTCTGCTTTCAGCATCTGGAGGCCACAGCAGCTGACAGCACTTCAGAGATGCTACTGCGTGACAACTACCACCCAGGCGCAGGGCTATGTGATATAAACAAACTGCTGACTTTTTCCGAGTCAATCCAGTAAGCGATAAAAACACATCAAAGAGGGCGGGCGCCTTGGGGCTTCCACATCATGAGGCCACTTGGGAATGAAGCATCCGGGAAGGGACTTGTCTGGAGCCCAGATCTGGTCAGCAGCGTTCTTGCTGACAGGTCAGTTATTCTTCGGCATAAGTGATAATCAAATGCAAGCAGGTCAGACAGATTTCAGAGGAGAAAAGAAGTGAAGAGCCATGTAACCAGGCACTTGACGGCAGTGAAGTAAAGAACAATACACAAAACCAAGTTGGAAGTGTAGAAAACGCCCCTAACATTTTATAGGAAGAAAGTAACGAAGCCGTAACTCTGATAGTGCAGCAAAAACAATACTTATGACATGGGAGATTTAACCAAAATCTGATCACCATTTCAGCAAAACGGTACAGCTATCTGAGAACTGAAATTTTTATAATGTAGGTTACAAGATAACCAATGGTAACATTTATAAAATTAAGTTTGTCATTCATTCATTCATTCATTCATTCACTCACTCATGCATTCCTTCTTGTACAAGGACTCACTATGCTCACTGTGTAGCCTTGCCTGATCTGGAGCTCACTGAGGACTGGACTGGACTCAGAGAGGAGATGCTCTGCCTCTGCCTGGGTGAGGTGAGGCACCCCACACCTGGCAGCCACCCATTATTCCCTCAAGCTGGCATGGTGGAGCATGCCTACAGACCCAGCACAGGAAGCCGTGGCCTTCCTGAAGGCCTTGCCTCAGAAAAACAAAACTGTGGATGGTAAGGAGAAGAGCACAGTTTGACCAGAAACTACTGCTTTTGTTGGAATTTCATTTTTTCCCCTTTGATCAATTTTTTTGTTTTTGGATTTGGTTTGAGACAGGGTTTCTCTGTATAGCCCTGGCTGTCCTGGAACTCACTCTGTAGACCAGGCTGGCCTCAAACTCAGAAATTCGCCTGCCTCTGCCTCCCAAGTGCTGGGATTAAAGGCGTGCGCCGCCGCCACCACCCAGCCCCTTTGAGCAAATTAAAGGCTAGTATTAGAAAGTTGCTTCTTTAGCAAATATGAACAGTAATAAAAGGCTAATTCCTAGATCTTATCTATAATTAATAATTTTAACAAATAATCCCATAATCAGTGTGTTTGAGTTTTTTTCCTCCTTTCTACCCTTTTTCTTTAACCCTCTCTTGGAGGAAAGGTCTTACTATCTTGCTGGTCTTGAACCTATGGGTTCGAGTGATATGTCTGCCTTAGTGCTGGGACACAGATGAAGAACACCTCGCTCAGCTTTATTTTCTTATGATTTGTTCTATATTAGTATTCCTGAATTCACAGGAATGTGAGGAATGATTGAAGTGGAAGAATGATAACTTGGTATTATTAAATGTGTATTCAACACCAAGTCTTACACTATACTGAACTGCATGAAGCCTCTACAAATAGCTAGGGGAAAACTTCATGTACACCTGCATGCCAGAAGAAGGTCCTAGATTTCACTATAGATGGTTGTGAGCCACCATGTGGTTGCTGGGAATTGAACTCAGGACCTCTGGAAGGGCAGCCAGTGCTCTTAACTGCTGAGCCATCTCTCCAGTCCATGTACTTTCAAAAAGGTATTTATAACATATTATGTAAGACAGTTTTTTGAAAACAGCTTTAAAACATCCTACAAATAAAAGGTGATGTGCATAGGTGGTTTTTGTCTTGTCTCTAAATTTGCTCATACTGAATATATATTACTTCCAGGAGGAAAAAATACTAAAGAAGCCACATCATTAATGAGAAGAACAAGTCTCTTCAAAGCCTCAAAATATAGACAAGGCAGAGAAATGAACACAGTACAAGATGATTTAGAAGTCAGAGCCAAGAAATATATGAACCACATATCAGATGTGTTAGTCCAAGTATCATTCGGCAGCTGGGAGACTGCAGCAGCAGGGTGTTAATCCTTAAGCTAGCCTGCACTACAGAGTAAGATGCTGTCTCAGAGAGAGAGAGGAGAGAGGAGAGAGAGAGAGAGAGAGAGAGAGAGAGAGAGAGAGAGAGAGAGAGAGAGAGAGAGAGGCCCTCAGTTAAGTTGGGTGTAGCAGCGCATGCTGGGAATCTCAGCTTCAGGGGCAGGCACGGGTGCAGCAGGGTCCTAACCAGTCAGGTATGTATACAAATGTCTACTCTCTAAACAAAGTACTGAATCAGAAACAACTACCAAACACAGAATAACATTGTCTTTATTTTTATATAAAAAGAACTTAAAATTACATTTACTCTTGGGCAGGGGACTATGCCATGGCATGTGGATGTGGAGGCAGAGGACAACTTGCGGGAGTCTGCTCTCCTTCTACCGTGTGGGTCCCAGGGATCAAACCCAAGTCGTTACGCTTGGTAGCAAGCACCTTTACCCATTCAGCCATCTCACTGACTGAAAATATAATATTCTTGAGCTGAAAAAATAGTCAGGTTTGAGGTTCTTTATGTCCTAAGTACAAAATTAATGAAATTAGATAAACACAGCTATAGTCTAAGCATACTGGGATTTAAAGGTATATTTTCTACTTTCAGTAGAGAAAACACCATGCAAGGAATTCTGTGGCAGTTTGTGAGCCAGGAAGTGCACACTCAGATAAGTGCCACAACACACAAAGATGTGACCAGGTGTGCAACAGCAATGGTGCAGGAAATACTATTTATGTCCCTTTCAGCAAACGGGCCTTGACTAACTGAGAGGCAAGTTTACACTAAAAATTAACAAACTGGGAAGCTGTGATATATAGGCACTCCACATTAAGCAGACAGGATTATACATAACTAAAAGTTAATGTAAAATAAAATGTGAGAGGATAAATGCTTAAAGAAAAATGCAAATGTGTAAATTTGATTTAATAACTAAAGAAGGTAGCTCTGTGGTTAAGAGCACTTGCTGCTCTTTCAGAGACTAGAGGTTGGTTTCTAGCATCTAAGTCAGGCTAACACCTGCCTGCAACTCCAGCTCCAAGGGATCTGGTGCCATCTTCTGGCCTTCTTAAGAACTGCACCCAATATGCACATCATGCCCTCACACACATTTATAAAGACAAAAGAAAAGGTAGTCGAGTGAAAATATGTTAAATCCCTGCACTACTAATATTTTGTTTTTGCTTTTCAGAATTGAAGAGAGTTTGTGAGATTTTTTTCCCCCTCAACAGGGAGGGTGACATGCAGCCCATGCTGGCCTTGAACCTGATGTGTAACCAAAGATAACTTTGAAATTCTGAACATCTGGCAAGAATTAGGATTGCAGTAGTGCACCACCATGCTTGGCTAAGAGACAAAGTTTTAAATATCCACTCAAGTTTTGTTTTTCAGAATGAATGTTAAGGTAAATGTGATTCCCCCCCCCCCCCAATTGGGGACTGACCTTGGGGTTTCACACGTGTTAGAGACTACCACTGAGCTAAGGTGCCCACCGTCTAAAGTTTTATTGTTAAGCCTCTGTTATCCAGGCCAGGTTAGCTGAGAATCCCCTTCATATAGCCCAGGCTGCCCTCAACTTGAGTTCTTCCTGCTTCAGCCTTCCATGTGCTAGAATTACAGGTATACGGCACCATAGATATGGCCTAACATGATACTTGGTTGAAAAAATAAAAAAAACCACATTCCAATGAAAAGTTCACCCAGCTCTATGATGTGAACCCTGAGAACATTTTATAGGCGTGGCTGTCATCAGCCCATTTTAAACACATACTATATGTTGAATGTATCACCTGGAAAGTCATTAAGGTGACTCAGAAAGTTTGCTCAACCTTACATTCATTATATAAATACACAGTCCATACATACCTGCACACTGGCTGTCACCACTGAAGACCCTGAGGCAGAGGTTGGTCTATGTGTCGTAGACAACGGTTTAGTAGCACCCTGTGTTCCACTTCCTGTTCCCCCAGATAGACTAGTCCTATTAGCTCCACTTGAGTTAAGGTTGCTACCTCTGCTGGCAGGTACATTCACTGGGATTCCACTCAAGCTGTTCTTCCCAACAGTTCCAGTGGATGATGAGTTTGTTAGTTTAGAAGGGGCCTGAAGAGTTTTTGTAGTTGGAAGGCCAGAAGGGCGACTCGAGGGCAACAAATTCAGAGTGGGAGACTGTCTGCTGATGCTCATGCCACTGGGCTGTTTATGGGCAGGGTTGTTACTTGTGGAGTGGCTACTCTGGGCTACTAGTGTGTTTGGATTAGAAGAACTTGGGCATACAGCAGGCTTGGGAGTTGGGTTGGATTTAGAAATCAATTTAGTAGATATTGAAGGCTTAGCTGACAGAGAGGGCTTGGGTGAAACAGAAGGCTTAGGTGAGGGCAAAGGTTTGGGAGATGTGGCAGGTTTGGGAGATGCGGCAAGTTTGGGAGATGCAGCCATTGAGAAGGGAGATTTGAAACCCTGCGTGGAGATTTGTGACACCATAGCCTTGGCTAAATAGTTACTGGAGGTAGTGGTACTCGGTGCTGTCCTAGAAATCAGGGGGTGGGGCCCCTGAGAACCATTTCCAGGTGATGGGGTAGACAAAGGGAGGCGATACATCAGTGGCTTATCTGAAGTCTTGAGTAGCTGGGACGAACAGGAAAGTTGGGGGTTATTACTTAATTTCACCACTGGGTTGGTCTGCGATTTACTGATGGTGGCTTGCAATGGAGACACATAGTTCTGCTGGACAGCTGAGTGCTGGTGCACCTTTGTTACTTGTGTTAACGAAGAAGCATCTTGGGCCTCTGGTGTTCCCAGAGCATGAGAGGAGGCAGCAGCTTGGGCTTGGGAGGAGGAGACATGAGTCTGTGAAGAGGAAGAAGCATGTATCTGGCTTGACCTCTGCAGTCCTTGCTGGAGCAGCCTGGCTGGCAAAGGTTCTAAGGAAACTTTAGGGTTCTGAATTGAAGAACCAGCAATAAGGCCTGAAGAAATGCCAGTATGAGCTAAATCCTGGGGTTTCTTTGGTACTGGCCCTGTGTGACCAGCAATAAGACTTGATGAGTGAGCAGTCTGAGTAGAATCTAGTTTTTTGGGAGTAGCCAGTGGTAACTTACTCATGATACTTGCTAGCTTTTCTTCTCTCAGTCCTGGGCGAGGTTTTGTAGTTGGCACATTTAGCCTTGAACCAACTGAGGAGCCTTTGTTTCCATTGTTGATGACAGCTAAAGCTTCAGATACAAGATCCAGTGAGGCTGAAGGGAAAGAAAGGTCTTCGTCTAGGGAGTCATCGAGGCAGATGGTTTCTTGGGCTGGTGTTGAGCTAGCACTGGCTGAGGCGGCGACGGCTGTGCTGGAGCTCGCAGAAGGACCACCACCTGAAGCCACCATGCTCGCAGGAGCTTTGGGGTCTTTTTTGGGGCTACATTCCTAGCATAAGTAGCATTATATTAGAAAAAAAATATAGAGTTAATTTACAAATTTTCAATTTAGTTTTTATAAGACTAAGAAATTCTTATAATGACTAAAATTATTAATTGTTGGTTAGTTTGTTTGTTCTGATATAGGTCTGTTTATAGCCTTGCCTGTTCTGGAACTCCTTATGTAGAATTGGCTGGCCTTGAATTCACAAAGAGGTATGTGCCTCTGCCTCCCGAGTACTGACATAAAAGTCATATGCTAAGGTACAGGGCCCTTCATTTTAAAGCTAGAAATCTTGAAAAGACTGCCAAAGCCAAAATAACATTAAGACAGTACTCTATCCGGTTCTCCAAATACCAGTGTGTGACATACAACACCACCATGTCCTTGCAAGTCATCTTACGAGGACCTGAAAATGGAGCTAAAGGACACTAACTGACATCACTTGTTAACTCCACTTAAATTTATTAAATTTATTAAATTCAGAACCTATGTTAATCCCAGCATATCAGACACTTTCATTCTCCTTGTGCTTGCAAGGGGCTTCCTTTCTAGACCCAGACTATGACTCCTGTCTAATAATCTGCTCTCTGCTTCCTTGTATTTCTATAGCTCCCGACCACCAGTCTATTAGGAAGCTACTACTTCAACCATATTTAAATCACTCTACTAATTTTGATGGACATCATTTGTAATGTATCAAATATGTGCTTTCTGTCTTCTACAAGAGTCTAAGTCTTACTGTCCTAAGAAAATGAAGGTATCAGTAATTAAAATGCTAAACATCTAAGTGAATACTGTTAAATTAACTTTCTTAAAATTCAAGGAAGAGTTAAGAGAATCATAGTGTAAAATATTCAGAGAAAAAAATATTAGCAAGTTAAAGAGCAACCATTTACTTGCTGAAAGTAATATAAAGTGCTACTGTATAGATCAATAAATCATTTCAGAGGTGCTATTAGTTCCTTAGAATGAAAAAGGCCCAAACCCAGAGTCTGATATACTGATGTATACAGCCACATCACTTACCTTCAGCATAGTAGGGAAAGAACGAACAGGAAGGGTCTTTACCATCACCGCCTACGGTGTTACAGTAAGTAAGCTGTTAAGAATGCTGTCATACTATGACTTCCGTAGCACTTGTCCTAAACTTTTATTCCAAGAATGCCAACGTAAAGCCTCACTGTCTCTAGAAGTGTGGGTAGGACCCCATTAGGGCCCACTGTTTTCTCAGGTGAGGGGAGACCTGGGACACGGGCTTGCACATGTTGACAGTCCAAGCCCACTATTACTAAACTCCACCACTAGAGAGTACAGGACTAAGGTGGGGGGGGGGGCGATAATATCAGAGGTTCTATTTTAAGTATCTCTTTTGCGGGAGGCAGCATCGTTTTATTCTAAATTAATCTCCAGCTCAAAGATCAGCCAAGGATCAGTATGAACATCTGATGCTCCTGTCTCCAGCTCCTCAGTGCTAGGATTACAGTCCTGCACTACCATGACTGCTTTACCTGATGTGAGGGCTTCAAGGGTGCTAGAACAAGCACTCATCAAACGAGCCCTATCATGTTATGGCTATGTCTGCTCTTTCTTACTTTCCTACCTTAAATATTCATTTTGGTAGTGAAGGAAGACTTGTGCCTGGCTAAAGAACAGAAGGAATGTGGGAGGGCTCACTATCCAGCTTCTCCTTAGCACTGTCAAAATTATTTTATATTCCTTTTTTTTGTGGAGGTAGGAGCAAGTCTATGTATCCCTGAGTAACCTGGAGTTATGTAGAAGACAGACTGGCCTCAAACTTGCTGCAATTCTGTCTCTTCCTCCAGGATGCTGGGATTACAGATTAGTATTACTATGCCTGGGTACTTTTATGTTCTAAATGAACAGATCTATGCCCTGCCCTCTTAGGGACTTGTCTGTGGTGTCCACTGGTTCTAACCTATACTAATGTACCCCCCACCACGTAGTTTACATTTCAGACAGAAGACAGTAAGTTCATAGCTTGTTTGTTGTTTGTGTTTTTGTTTTATTTTTTGTTTATTATTCTTCTGGGTCTTTTCTGTGGAGGTGAGATTAGGCGCAGACCTCTGCCATGCATTGTCTACACTCTGTCTGCGCTTTGTCTACAGCCTGTATGTTTGACAAGTAAGCGAGCCTAGGATGTGAAATGACCCAAAACCTGTTTTTATCTGCTGTCCTAGGCCACTTTTAAGGCTTTGCCAAGTAATGCAAATTAAAGTCCTAACAAAGGGGACATTTTCAGGGGACTGTCCCTCTCCAATCTAGACCCTTGGCCAAGACATAACTGTCTTCATTTCTCTACTGCAACCTCTTCTCATCTGTAATGAAAGATGTCATTCTTCCAGGGCCCTGTTTTTTTTGCTTTTTGTTTTTTAAAGATTTATTTATTTTATGTATGTGAATAGACAGCTGTCTTTGGACACCAGAAGAAGGCATCAGATCCTGTAAGTTACCATGTAGTTGCTGGGAATCGAACTCAGGACCTTTGGAAGAGCAGCTGAGCCATCTTTCCACCCCCCCCCCCAAGGGCCTGTTTTACACTGGCTTCTTTTCTATTTCTGACTTGTACTAACCCCCAAAAATCCTACCTGCAATAATCTGAAACTAAAGTGAAAGAAGCCATAATGTCTCACTCTCTACGTAGTCTATCCATAGTAATGGGTAGTCTGTCCAAGGGCAACGAGGCCTCAGCAACGGGCCATCTGCTGGGTAGCTTCTCTGACTCTGAACTTTCTCCTTTCTGTTTACAATCTTAGCTATGTTTTTTTGGGAACAGTTTCTCTGTGTAGATATAGCTATGCTAGAACTATCTCTGTAGACCAGGCTGGCCTTAAACTCACAGAGATTTGCCTGCCTCTGTCTCCTGAGGGCTGGGATTAAAGGCACAGACAACTATGGCCAGACAACTATGTTTTTAAAGAACATTTGTTTCATTTTATCCAATATAGAATTAATGTATGTGAATTCACACTGCTCCACAAGCATCTATTTTTTAAATGGACTTTTATGAAGTCGAAATCAAGGAATTTAGCATAGCACTTATTAATCTTTGCCAAACAGCATATGTTGTTTTCCTCTTAAAAATCCATTCCAACACTCACCAATTAGGACCAACTACAGATTTGCTGGACTCTTACCTTGACTTTGGGTTTTGATGCAGGAATCACTTTTTTCTTTGTCCTATGATAAAAGATTAAAATGAAGGTCATTTCAGAAGCAGTTATATGTTATGGATTACAGCAAACTCCTTTAACTCTTTCCGCTATTGGGAAACACCCTTGAGGGCAGGAACTACATAAGTATTCAGCTTGCCTGGGGATACTAAGCAATACTTTTCTAATTCAAATTGCCTAAAAGGCCAAATAATTGCTAAAATAAGAAATATATTTAACAAAACATTAAAAAACACACATAAATACACAAAGCATAAAATAACTCAAAACAGGTGCCTAAGGAGACTGACTTCAAAGGATTGGTAAGAACTTACAATTATATGTAGGGAAACAGCCTCAAGGTAAACCAAACACAAATTCGAGAAATGGGTTATTAATGACATTTTACTTAAGAAAAATGTTTTTAAGGTTTTATTAAAAATTATTTGTAATTGCAAAAATCAAATAAAAATTGTTAGAATGATAATAAATAAATTAAGTAAAAGATGAGAAGGAAGCTTTGTGAGTTTGAGGTCACTCTGGTATACACCATGAAGTTCAGACATGCCTGGGCTATATAGTAAGTCTCAGTTTCAAAATAAAGCAAGAAATTCTGAACATTTAGGAACCAGCATGAAACACCTGCCAATATTATGCAGTTTCAGGAAGGCGACAGTAATTCTCCATGCCCTTTTATGAGGAAAACAATCATATTTATCTATCTTATTTTCTTTCCTTTCCTTTCCTCCTTCCTTCCTTTCTTTTTTGAGACAGGCTCTGTGTAGCCTTGGCTGCCCTGAAACTCACTCCATAGACCAGGTTGGCCTCAAACTCAGAGATCTGCCTGCCTCTGTCACCACAGTACTGGGATTAAAGTACCAATACTGTCTGGCTTACCTATCCTATTTTCTGATAAAAATACAAACAAACATATATACATACGTGCATATATACAACAAAACACAAAAGTAGCAGTAACAAAAGAACTTTGTTTTATGAGGAGTGGGCTAGGATGTAGCCCCATGCCCAGCATGGATGGGCACAGACATAGTGAGTGGCGTGTACCCATGATCTGAGCTACTTGAGAAGCAGAGGCAGGAGGGTCGCATGGAGCCCACCAAGACCAGACTGGCCAACAAAGCAAGACTATTTTAATGAGAAAACAGAATAACTGAAACACAACAGGTCTCTGATAATAAACTAACAGTGTCCTTTCTATACACTAAAAATTTCTATTTCTTCTAACTTCATGTATAAAAGGAGAGCCGTAGTTTTATTACATCATTCCCAAAACGATAATTAAAAGTACATTAAAGTGCCAAGCAAATTATAACTTGATAACTTTATATATTTCAATAACCCTTTTAATGTGCTAGAGATAAAACCAAGAGCTTTATACATTGTAGGTAAGTGTTCAATGAATTGAGCTATTTTCCCAGTGGATCAATACGTAACCCCCAAAGCAACCACACATAAAACATGGCATTCTCCTCTGTATTAGGAAATAAAGGCTTATTCTTTAATAGTAGTCTCACTGCGCGCTAGGCATGCAGCTGAGCAGAAGAGCACCTGCCTAGCATATCCTGGGACCTAGGTTTAATTTCTAGTATTAACAGTCTGATTTTATTTGTGAGTGACTTTATGTGTGTGTATAGATATAAACATATCTCAGTGCATAGGTGGAGAGCAGAGGTGAACCTTCAGGAGCTGGTTTTCTCCTTCGCCATTGGGTTCTAGGACTCCAATTCAGGTTTATAAGGCAAGTGCTTTTTATCCACGGAAACATTTTGCAGACCTAGACTTTTTTTTTTTTTTTTTTACACTAAGGAAATATCCATATCTGTGTGTACATAAGAGCACTGTATGATCAGCTCATCTGATGCAGTTATACATGCAGACAATAATAATAAGAGGAGCTAACCCAGGCTCTCCACACAGCTCTCCATAGAATACCAACCTACACTGGGAGAGTATCTCAGGACAGTTCCGAAGTCACCAGACAAAACAATGTAAAAACCAAACAAAACAAAGGGTGGCAATAGAGATGACCTAAAAGAAGACTTAAGTCTTACCTATGTCAATCAGCACTTTAGTAAACATCTTTCTTTTTTTTAAAGAATTATTTATTTCATGTCTATTAGTACACTGTAGCTGTCTTCAGACACACCAGAAGGGGGACATTGGATCCCACTACAGATGGTTGTGAGCCAACATATGGTTGCTGGGAATTGAACTCAGGAGGACCCCTGGAAGAGCAGTCAGTGCTCTTAACTGCTGAGCCATCTCTCCACATCTCT
>BDUI01000642.1:47656-59335 GCA_002335545.1 Apodemus speciosus | reverse complement strand
GTGTGTGTGTGTGTGTGTGTGTGTGTGTGTGTGTGTGTGTGTTCAGGTGCTAAAAAAAGAATTCTGTCTGTGGTGCCTACTACATTGACTTTCTAGTCCAAGAATCTACGCCTTAGGAATCAGTTTCTCATCTAAAGTTATCAACTGTTGAAATAAAATTTTAAAAAAATTAGGTACACACACATGTACATGTGTATGTTATTGCTTGTGCCGTGGCATATTTGTGAAGGTCAAGGACAATTTTGGCTTGCTCAACAAGTGCCTTTACCTGCTGAGACATCTTGACAACCCTAAAGAAAGGCTATCAAACACCTTTCCTAGCATTCCATGTTTATTAAGAATATGCAACTATATTAAAAACAGAACTATAAAGTGACAGATGTGCAATGACTCTGAGCAAACATTTTCTTACTTACTGGTTACAAAATCCAAGATGTAGAAATTACTCTTCCACTTACCTGAACATTAAGATGTAACTTCTTTAGACGTTTTACCAGTGTTTCCTTATTGCATGGCACAAATGCTTCAAGATGGGAGTAGACACCACTACGAATGACAGGACCTAGTTCTTGTAGCTGTAACTCGATGCTGAACAAAAAAAATAAATAAATAAATAAAAAAAAAAAACAAAAAACAAAAAACAAAACAAAAGACCCCAACAACAAAAAAAAAAACAGTAAACAACACAGAATCCCTTTTACATAGCACCATATATGCTATAAAGGAGCCAGGAGGTGGTGGCACATACCTTTAGACCTAGCAGTAGGGAGGCAGAGGCGGAGGCAGTGGCTGGCAGGCCACTGAGTTTGAGGCCAACCTAGTCTACAAAGTAAGTACCAGGACTACACAGAGACACCCTCTTTTGAAAAATGTATCAAACAAAATAAGGAAGGAAGGAAGGAAGGAAGGAAGGAAGGAAGGAAGGAGCAAAAAAGGTAGATGTTTCCAAACCTGCATTCGCCACACTCCAGACAGTGCTCTCCCTGAAGGTATCTGAAAAGGTACTACTCACACCCAGCTATATGAACATGCTATTTCCTCACCTGTTTCCCTATTGTAACTGTGAGACAGTTGTATATTTAATAGTTTACTCATTTTATTGTGAATGATTGGTCACACTTCTGTGTTTTGGAACAGAAAACTAATTGTTAAATCTGCATTTTGCCTAGTAGCTATTTTATTTTGATGGACCAGCCTGACTCAATCTTAGGATTAGAAGCCATCTTGTTAGAAGATAAATTCATTCCAGTTTTCTGTATTACTTAAATTTGACCATGCTTGACCCAGTTTCTGGAATTTGATATGTTCCACATCCTATACCTTCAACTCCACCCTGATAAGATGTTCTGCCAAATAATTTTGAGATGTTCTGCCCAGTTCCTAGGTAACCACAACCCCCGGAAATCCCCCAGTCTTGCAGTTTTTCAGCTCTATAATCCCTACTATCTCCTTGTTCAATGCTATTTTCTCAAACCCCACTTTAGGGAGATAGCCCTGTCTGACAGAAAATAAAGTTTGCTTAATGCCCAAGAATTTTGGTTCAGTGGTCTTTACTCTCATTAGATGGGATTAATAACTTCTGGAGGCCCCAGAGAGATCAAAACTCCAACCCAAATTCAGAGCAGACTGCTGCCTCAGGAGGTGTGGACCCTGAAGATAATTCAAGGCCCCAAGGCATACTTTCTGTGTGGCAGACTGTGAGAACTGCCACACAAGAAGAAAGCAGCAAGCATCTGTCTGAGGACCTCCACCGGAAGTCATAGTAAGGCATCTCCTTCTCTGGCATCTGGTACTGGTCTGCTGGGATCCTTTCTGGAACAGTGAGGGCACCTGATGTCAGAAGAATGCCTTCTATCTGAAAGTCTTGTCCCTAATCAAAAGATATGGTTGGACTATACAACAAAGATTCAAGGGCATGGGATAGAAACCAATGCCCAGGGACTGGCCCAACGCCAAGTTCCTATAATTGTCCAACTAACCAGTTTAGTCACCACCATCCAGATTAAACAATACTTGGTAATAAAATATTAAAGCTGCACCTCCATGCATTTATATCCAAAAATGTATCTTGTGTTGGCAACCAAACTTTGTAATGTAAGAGTCAATAATATGGTACTAGTTTTAAAAGGCCTGAAAGGGTCATAGAGAGCAGCTCCTGAAATTCCTGGAGTCCAGGTAAGACTATTTAGGAAAATGCGGCCCAATTGCAATGAGGGACCTGAGCAAATCTGGAAATGCCATATGACGACCATCAAGAACAGCAGTCATGATGRAATGAAGCCACCTGGAGCCTAAGGGTAGGCTATAGAGGGTGCTGTCATGGGTGGGGCCAGAGAGGTGATGGGCCCCTTAGAGGAACCCAAAGGATCACAAATGAATCCCAGATATTAAGCATTGAGTTAATTACATTGTTAAAATTTGGTCTTGCCTTGTCCAGATTATGATTGTGCCTGTTTCTTCTCTGTTAAGAGATATAACAGGCCTCCTGGGATATTCCTATCTTTTTGTTTGTTTGTTTTTTGTTTTTTGTTTGTTTGTTTTTTTGTTTTTTGGTTTTTGGTTTTTTGGAGACAGGGTTTCTCTRTATAGCTCTGGCTGTCCTGGAACTCACTCTGTAGACCAGGCTGGCCTCGAACTCAGAAATCCGCCTGCCTCTGCCTCCCAAGTGCTGGGATTACAGGCGTGCGCCGCCACACCCGGCTGGGATATTCCTATCTTATGATGTAGTAGGAAAATAACCTAAGCAGTCTAGCAAAGAGCCTACAGAATGTCTTTCCTTACTTAAAGTTTATTCAGGCTAAAAAAAAACTCACTTAGGAATACATGAWTAGACTCTTTGCTCTTCTTTTTATTAAGCTTTAGCTATTTTGATAAACTGAGTCAGACAAGAGACTACAATAGTCTATAATGATGCACCATGAAAAGACCAGGAGAATAAAGTTACCAGCCTCGCTAACTTAAAAGTTTCATTTTGATACTCAGAAAGCTTCAACTCAAAAATGGTAACTTTTAAAAGGCTAAACCTAAAAGGAATAAAATAAAATCCTAATCTTATAAAAGCAAGTAACTTGTTGTAAACTGTTAAAGATAATTAAAATACAAAAGTTAAGTTACTTCATAAATAACCAAAATTTTTTAAAAGATTTATTATTATATGTAAGTACACTGTAGCTGTCTTCAGACACCCCAGAAGAGGGCGTCAGATCTCCTTACGGATGGTTGTAAGCCACCATGTGGTTGCTGGGAGTTGAACTCAGGACCTCTGGAAGAGCAGTCAGTGCTCTTAACCACTGAGCCGTCTCTCCAGCCCAATAACCAAATTTTAATATGTCCAAAACTATACTTGTAGTCATGCTAAATATAAATTTATAGAAATAAACTTTGTTTAGACTCCTATATATGTTTTCAAGGTTAAACTTATAACAAATAACTAAAAACAAGTAAAATATATTTAAAATCGGGTATACTTAATGGCCCTCACAACTTTAAAGAGTTCTACTGAATATGACATTTAATCTGTTTAATGGAAAAATAATCCTATGATAGAAATGTCAACTCCTAGCAGCAGCCATAAGGTCTCTAAAGGTTGAGGCACAGACCTGGATTGTAGTGACGCTAACCACTGGGAAAAACTGCCCCATGCCTCACCTGCTGCCGGGACCCTGCACAAACTGTGGGCACTAGTGGGTTGGCTATTGTACTCTGCCCAAGTCAGGGGAGGCCCATTTCACCGAGTGCCTCATCCCCAGGAAAATCTCTCTGACCCTGTGGGTCTGGCAGCCAAAAGCCTACCCTGCCCTTACAACAGCTGAACATGCAGTYGTGCTCTATGTGACAGCTGAAGACAGCCCTCTGCTCCCCCAAACTCCCACTGAAGCCCAGGATAAACTGTCTATGTAGTGTTAAGCCTCTGTCACTTTGTTTCCTGCTATAATTCATCTTTCTCACATCTCTGATGATGTTGATGGCTAACTGTAGCTTTATCAATTCAGCAACAGTTTGCCTGGCTAACATATTTCATATATGAAAACCAGGCCTTGTGCCAGGGCATCCCTGTAATCCCAGCACTTGAGAGGTAGAGGCAGGAAGATCTCTAAATTTGAGGTCAGCTTGGTTTACAAAGTGAATTCCAGGACAGTCAAAGCTACACAGAAAAACCCTGTCTTAAAAACAAAAAACAAAAAGACCCACCACCACCATCACCACCACCACCACCACCACCACCACCACCACCACCACCACCACCACCACCACCACCACCACCACCACCAAAACAAAAAGGCCTTGCTTTTCCGGAGCTATTAAGTCTCCTGATGAAAAAGGCAAACTCAGGTTTATCTTGCTAACAGGCTTCATATTTAAGTATAGGCAGGTTCCAGGTGTAACTTTTTACTATTCCTTTATTTAAAAAAAACTTAATTTGCAATGACTTCTCTAAATCAACTACATGTCTAAATACCTGGATAAAAAAAAAAATCAAGGTTCATATAAAATGGATTTAAAATAACTTAAAATATATAAATGAAAGCTATAAATATCTAAGGATATGAAAACTTGAAAAACTTATAAGGGTTTAAAAAGTGATTTAAAAGTTTCAGATTGCTTTCCGGCTCTATGCTATTGCTATACTAAGATTTCAACGGTTCAGAGTTTTAACATTGATCTGACACTGACTACTATTACCAGTCTCAAGCTCAAGATTTTAAATTTCCTTTGGTTGTCTTTTAAGTATAGACTTAAAGATGCTTTTTATCATGTTAAGAAAAAAAAAATCTCGGATAGTCTATATATCCAGCCTTCTGAACAGAGGAAAGAATGTTCATGCTTTTTAACCCACAGCTATATAGCTTTGGTTTGAAATTTGTTTCAAAACCATGAGTCCACTTCAGTTACTTTACAGGAAGACCTGTTAGCTGCTGCACTTTCTACAATGTGGATTTTAATGCACTTTACAAACAATGTAGCTACAAATGTTCAAAGCTACAAATGTTCAAAGCTAATGTATCTAAAACTCTCTCTCTCTCTCTCTCTCTCTCTCTCTCACACACACACACACACACACACACACACACACTGCCAAACTTAAAAATTTGAGTAAGCTTTGGCCGGGCGATGGTAGCACATGTCTTTAATCCCAGCACTAAGAACACAGAGTCAAGCCTATCTCGAGTTTGAGGGCAGCATGGATTACAGACTGAGTTCCAGGACAGCCAGGGCTACACAGAGAAACCCTGGCTCAAAAAACCAAAAACAATTTAAATAAGTGTCATTAATTTGCGATTTTAATCGACCTGTCACAAGTCTGATGGACTAAGTACTGCTGTCATTACGACAATCAACGCCCTGTATTTCCCTGCCTGTTACCCTGTCCTGTAGGGAGAAGGTCTAAATGTAAAATTTTCCTTCAAGTTCCTAACCTTTATAATTTCCCGTCTATATTTGTCCTGGCAAATTTCTACTTGGCTGACAAACACCATTCAGGAATCATCTGCTCACTACAAACTGTTTCAAAGATGAACTATATCATGCCAGACACAAGGAGCCCTAAAAAACCGGAGAGCCCTGGACTTGCTGAAAGCTGCTTTGAACCAGTCAAGCAGACATGACTGTTCTGTCTCTTCAGGAGGATCAACGAGCCAGATGCCTCTGATGAGTGAGCCCTGCCTGAATCTCCCTTCTGGCCTATGACTAACATTCCAGCCTTCCTAGGTCCTGACAATTTCAGCCAAGAAGCAGTTACAGAAAAGAATACATCACCCCTTATTTTCAACAGAGGCTGGAATATTAGGTCCAAAGGAAACTCCCTGCCAAAGAGGACAAAATGGCTACATATAATGCCTACTGGCATACCAGGTTCCCTCAATGTCAAAAAAGGTACCCGTTAAAACCAAACAGACCAAGATTTCTCAACAGGTAGTAGATTCATTAACTGAAATAGTTCTACAATGGTAGGGTACTTGACCTGCTCACAGCAAGACTGTCAGAACAAAAAAATACTTTAATCCCAGCACTTGGGAGGCAGAGGCAGGCGATTTCTGAGTTTGAGGCCAGCCTGGTCTACAGAGTGAGTTCCAGGACAGCCAGGGCTATACAGAGAAACCCTGTCTCGAAAAAAACCACAAATCCAAAAACCAAAACCAAAACCAAATCAAACAAACAAACAAACAAACAAACAAACAAAAAACACAAAGTAAACGAAACTGGAGCTCTTTGTAACAAATTATGCCCAAATGACCATAGATAATTGTTGGACAACATACATTAGAAAACTATCGACATCAAATGAATTTATCACCTCTAAGAAATACTTCAGTTTCATCTGGGTGGTAGGTGGGTATGCCTCTAATCCCAGTGCTCAGGAAGCAGAGGTAGGCAGGTCTCTGTGAGTTTAAGGACAGCTGTTCTACAAAACCAGGGCTACACAGAAAAAAAAACAAAACAAAACAAAGGAAAAAAAAAACCATGTCCATGAGTGCTGCTCAGAAATGTCTGGCTGGTGCCATTGGCTAGGCAGTTACTAGGGCCAAGGCTCCCAGAAGAAGGACTTGTAGACCGGTCTTATTGTTACAAAGTTAGTGAGCCTGAAAGTAAAACACAAACTGGCCTAGTACAAAGAGATTCTATGTAAGGAAGTCTAAACTACCTCAAGGAGACAATTTAAAAAGTCGCTGGTTTTCATGTCCAGCACACACCTAGCACAATCTGAGTGGAAGTGCTAGGCAGTCTGAAGCTCATTATCTATTAGGAATGCATGTTTCAGGTAACAGGGAAGAAAATCAAGTAAGTATATTGTGTAGACTTGTTGATTCAGGTCAAATTCAACTATGAAAAAAAAATGTTGAACCATGAAACTAATCTTTTCCTCCTCAAAAAAAGGAAGAAATATTGAGGCCTATACACGTGGGTGATGTTAAGGGATTCTACCTCAACTAATCATCACAGCTATTACAACAGCAACTCTGTCTAAAAAAGTAAAGCCTGTGGGCTTAGGCCAGGGAAAGGTCAGAACAATAAAAAGTGACTGCAGAAAACCATGAGCTCCGAGTCTGAGGACTTGAAGAATAAATGGTGGGGGAGGAGCTGGAGAGGTGGTGTAGGTTAAGGGCCCTAAAGCTCTTCCAGAAGACCCAGGTGTGATTCAACACTCTCATGGTGCCTAACAACTGTGTGTAATTCTACTTCAAAGGAATCTGGCAAACTTCTTAACTGTTTGGGCTCTAGGCACACGCATGGTGCAGTAACATGTGCAGGCAAAATACCTGTTAGCAATCCTTCTAGGCTACATCTAAGCAATTACCTGGCTAGGCCTGGCTTACTATAAAAGGGGTTGTTTAACCCCTCCTTGCTCTCTCACTCTCTTATTTTCTCTGACTAGTCTCTCCCTGGCCCCTCTTTTCCCTCTTTCCCCATCGCCCTCCCACCTCTCACTCCACATGCTCCTGGCCAGTCTTTCCTCCTCCTGCTCCTCCCCATTCCTGTGCCTTTTTCTGTCTCTACTACCTCCTCAACTCCCCTGCCTATGTCTCAAATAAACTCTATTCCATAGTATATCTGCTGTGTATGGCTGCTACCTCAGGGGGAAGGGATGCCTTAGAATGGACCTGCTGAGGCACCCTCTATCAAACATATCCTTGGCTATTTCTTTTTTTATAAAACACAATAATATCCACACATGAAATAAAAATAAATATATCCTTAAAAAAGAAACAAAAGTACATGAGCTTCCCAATTAAGAGATTTGCTTTGTGACAGATGGGGAAAGAATGAAAAGAGAAGTCTCTTAATGGAATGCTAATGGTATGTCTACCTGTGCTACCAGAGCGCAAGGATGGGCTCTTCGCGCCCCATGAAGGAAAATACATTTCTTCTTACAGAACAGTGAAATGGAGTGGGAAAGGAAGGAGAGAGTGAAAAGGCCAGTATAAGTCAAGAGAAAAGAGTTGGTCTAGTATATAAGGAAGAAGCAATGGCTAGTAAGATCTCATTCTGGAACCTCGACAATCTGATCAATAACAGTGCAGGCACTCACTGCCTAGAGACTGGAGTTAAAAGTAACCCGATCAGCACAGGTATATGAGGACTCACACCTCTCCCACACACCTGCATTCAACCTGAAAACTGAGGCTGACAAAGAACTCTACTGCTAATCCACTAGAAACACAGTTATGTTTGAGGAGCCTATTTTTTTAAAGAATGAAGATAGCAAACTGTAACTAATTATAAATTATGAAAAACAATTTATACCTAAAGTACCACATTCAGTTTTTACGTAGTACTGGGGAATCTGATCCAGACCCGTTATAAATCAAAGGCAAGAATTGTACCAGCTGAACTATATCCTTAGCCCTTCAGGCAGCTACTCATTATAGTGTGAGTGTGTGTGTGTAGCTGAGGGTGAATGCATGCCAAGTGTGTGGCGCTCAAAGGGCTAACACTGGGAGTGGGTTTTCTCCTTTCGTCTGGGTTCTAGGATTCAAACTAAGAACRAGTTTGCATACCAAGTATTTTACCCACTGAACCATCTCATCAACTCTCAACTTAGATCCCAAGCTAGCCTCATATTTGTAATTCTTTTGCCTCAGCCTCTTGGTGCTGAGGTTAGAGGTATACATCACTACTCTCCGCAAAGCTTTTACTAATTAGTTTATTAACTGAGATGGAGTAACCCAGGCTGACCTTCGACTGTCCATCCTTCACTTCTGAGGTGCTGTAAGTACACCAGCCCAGTGTACCCCATACCCAGCTGATGCAGACCCYGGTTTCAAGCATGYTAAGCAAGCACTTCACTAACTACATCCTCAGCAGCCTGCAAACTCTCCATCTCTTCTCTTCTTTCTTTCCAGTTAGGAATTAAACTTAAGACCTCATGAATGTTAGGCAGGTATTCTATCATTGAGATTTATTCCCAGTCCAGGTTTAAAAAGAAAAAGATTTAAAAATCACTTACTCCAGAAGAATATTATTCATATCTTGTGTAAAGAATTTTTTCCTTCCTTCTTCATCAAAAAGTTTGGCAGCCTAGAGAAACATAAGAAAAACAGACAATGTAATTCACAACAAACAGCACTGACATGAATTATTTAACAACAACAACAACAACAAAGAAACAATAATTAGTAAACAATCATTATCAGTAA
The DNA here is from genome assembly GCA_002335545.1 of Apodemus speciosus. Lineage (NCBI taxonomy): Eukaryota > Metazoa > Chordata > Mammalia > Rodentia > Muridae > Apodemus > Apodemus speciosus. The sequence goes on along the minus strand of BDUI01000642.1, from coordinate 50,198 downwards.
AGTAACACCCAGCGTGTGATCCAGAGTCAGGGAAAGCTGTTTGAGATCCAAATCAAACAGGCTATCATGTTATTTTTGCTTCAGTGGCTGTAACAGCCAGCACAGACTTAATGGCCTAAAAAGCAGAGACTTGGGCTGGAGAGATGGCTCAGAGGTTAAGAGTACTATCTGTTTTTCCAGAGGTCCTGAGTTCAATTCCCAGTAATAACACAGTGGCTCATAACCATCTATAATAAGGTCTGGAGCCCTCTTCTGGCCTGCATATATGAAGATAGAATACTGTGTACATAACAAATAAATCTTTTTTTAAAAAGCAAAGACTTGGGCTGGAGAAATGGTTCAGTGGTTAAGAGCATTGACTGCTCTTCCAGAGGTCCTGAGTCAATTCCCAGCAACCACATGGTGGTTCACAACCATCCTTAATGAGATCTGACGCCCTCTTCTGGTGTGTCTGAAGACAGCTACAGTGTACTCACATACATTAAATAAATAAATAAATAAATAAATTTTTTTTAAAAAGCAAAGACTTATTCTCTCATTTGGACATTCAGAATCAGTACTATGCTAAAATCAAAATGGCTACAGGGCTAGGCTCTCTTTCAGAGAACATTAAAAAAAAAAACAATCTCTAAGAAGCTAAAAGCAAAGCATACAGTGAGCTAAAGACACACAGGGAACTGATAGTACCACTTGAAATACAGCAACTTCCCAAGGGCCATTTGAATGACAACTACAGGGAAATACTATCCTTAAAAAGAAGCAATGTGAAAAGACATTAGCACTGCCTATTTTAAGACTTAATCGTTATCAAAGGTCACAAAAAGTATGACGCTGAAAACTCTTGTCAATCCCGTGATAGATGGTACTTGCCAACTATTTAAAATAAAGAACAGATATTTCCTTTAAGTAAAAACACATAAAGAAAAATATTCTCTCTCCCTCTCTCTCTCTCTCTCTCTCTCTCTCTCTCTCTCTCTCTCTCTCTCTCTCTCTCCCCCTCCCCCTCACATACACACATACACAGGACCTACGTAGCACAGGCTAGTCCTGAGCTTGGTGACCCCTCAGACCCCCAAAATACTGGGCTGACCGGCATTTTCCATTCTGCCCACCTTAAACTTTGCAATCCTGAAAGCTTTAGTGTGATTAAAAATTAGATTTAGCCAAAAAAAAAAAAAAATCAGACTTAGTACTCAATGTCACAAATATGTATATCTACACAAAAATGCCAGGCAATAGTACTTTCTGCTCCTGTCTCTGATGTGTGAGAAGTTCCATTTTATTTCATTATTTGAACTACTGGATTTTATCTACCAATATGTCAAGCCACATTGTTTTTTCGGCACTGAGTGAAACCAGGTCTGTGTACATGTTAAGCAAGTTCCCACACACAGACTGAGCTAAGCTCCCAGCCCTCAAAACATAATTTTTTAAAAACAAGATTATTCAGTTTCTGACAGAATAAAATGTCCTTGATGATAATAGGTCTATGAACTGTTTAAGTTTGTTTTGTATATTTTTTTTAGTTTGTAGTCTATATTTTTACTCATTATCATATAGAAGTTACATGAACAGCCAGATAATGGTATTATATCTCCCCAATCTTAGACCCGTTACATAAGATGCCCCCGAATCAGACGTCTAGCAAGTTGTGCAGGCAGTGGCCGACTGCAGTAGTCCGACTTCTACTTTATTAAGAACAATAAAAAAATGTATCAAGGAACCAGCACAAATTAATTACATGAGTTTGAGGATAACACTGTCATAGTTGTAGTTCCTCTTAAACAGGAGACAGAAGCAAGAGTTTCTAATGTGGAAACTGCCATCATCACTGACAGCACAATATAGCCTGTGGAGGTCAGAGGTGCAGCTTCTGTCAAAAGCCATGAGACACACACTGACTGGACAGAGCACAGCAGGGCGCCTCTGCCAAACCACCCAAGTATTTGAAATTTCACAGGCTTTAGGCAGAAAAGGCAAATTTCCAAGACATGCTTCTGAGACAGGACGTAGATTAGGCATGTGTAGGGGACAGAAATGTCCAAAGAAAGCCAGAATGAAAATGAAACTTAAAAAAAAGAAAGAAAGAAAGAAAGAAAAACCTCAAGTCAAAAGGTTCAGCATGAAAGGATATTTATTCACTGCAAAGTAAAATCTGAACAGCAAGAATATGTTTATCAGGCAGATGCAAATGTTCAAGCCAGCGATATATTTTCATCTGCTGAAGAAAAAGCACCATTCTCATATTTTAAAGTAAGACATGAAGAATTTGCGGGTATCAGTAGGTGAATCTCACTGTAAGGTACTTTCCCACTAAAGCCTTAGGAAAAAAGCTGTAGTGACCCTGCCAAGGCTACTTGACAGCTTGTCTTCTGATGTGAGACATCACTGAGCCTTTTAAGACCAGAACATGCCCACAGCTACCTCGCAGGTATGTGAAGAAGGGTGGCTTGGATGACAGTGTGTGTGTGTGTGTGTGTGTGTGTGTGTGTGTGTGTGTGTGTGTGCACGTGCCATTCTGACCCTGCCTTGGGCCTTGAGA
>BDUI01000641.1:181300-195415 GCA_002335545.1 Apodemus speciosus | reverse complement strand
TCTCTCTCTCTCTCTCTCTCTCTCTCTCTCTCTCTCACACACACACACGTTGGGGGGGGCGGTAATAATAGTGAAAGAAAGGCTTTCTTTCACGGGATGAGCTGGAGGTTCTAGAAGGTATGATAAAGAAGAGACTAGACATGCTCATTTAGACCATCAGGGTGTAGAGGATTACCCCCTGTGTTAGTAGGTAAAGGCTGAAAAGAAGAAAAGCTCAAGGCAGAGCCAGGGTAGCCCCAATATTTAAGAACTGTGGGAAGAAAGGGTTTTCTAATGAAGACACCGTGGGAAGTGGCAGGTGGACAAAGTAAACTATCTTCTTGGAAGAGGAGACTTCTTTAAAGAGGAAGTAGTTAACAGCATTCGGAGGAGGACTAGAGGTGACTCCTAGAGCTACAAGAAACTACTGGTGAGTTTAATAAGAATAATTCTGGTGGAGTGGACAGAGTGTGGGGGAAATGACTCTAACAGTATTAAAAACCAGAGGGACCGAAATACAGAGAGCAAGCAAAGGCAGCTGCCTCTTTCCAACCCTACAGCAAAGCAAAGAAGTGAGCCAAGGGGTTGACTCTAGGGGAAGAAATTCAGATTTCTTGAGACAGGTGGCCACCATATGAAGAGATGAGCTCCCTTCTGCCAAAGGTAACTGAGCATACTAGAGAACCTTCTGGACTGTGGACAGCAGATTTCTCCAGTGAGTGCAAGAGTAAAGGAGAGAATGCTGGGGTCATTCCAAACCCAGGAATGTTCCTCCATGGAAAATGACATCAGTCAAGCAGTTACTTCTACTCTGTCCTTTGGAACTGAGTGCCAAACTCCAGCATCAGCAGAGCAGGATCAGAGAGAGAATTTTCTTGTGTCTTTGAGATGCAAGACAAGAGCATGTATTCCTTCCCTAAAAGGGTTTATGGAGCGCAGTCTAAATACTAGAGTTGGAGGAAGGGATGCCGAAAGGAAAATGCCACTGGGCCACCTCCTTCCTTCCCTTTGGGTTGACTCCTCAACTCCTGGTCAGCTCCTAGAAGGAGGAACCCAGGGGGGAAGAAGCAGGCTGAAAACAGGTTCTGGAACAATGGAGCCAGGCCTCCCCCTTCTTCCTCCTTGCTCCATCCAGAGAACAAAGCACATCACTCCCTTGGACTCTAGAGTTACAGGAAAGATTGGTACTTGCTGAGCCCCCCCACCTCCATGGTCCTATGCAACTTCTAACAGCCTTCCTGAAAGCAACATCCCCACTGCCTGTCAGGACGAGCTCTGGCTGAGGCTACAGAGAGGGATGGAGAGGAAAAGAGACAGACTGGTAATCAAACAAGTACACTGGAGGAGGAGGATTGATTGATTGATTGATGATTGATTGATTGATTGATTGATCTATCTGACCCTGAACAAATCACTTAATCTCTCAGGCTGCTAATTGCCAGAAGAAAAAAAAATAAGAAAAGAAGATTAGAAGATGCGTAGGGTACCTTTCAGCTTGCAAATCCTGATTCTCAAATTGTGTATCTCTGTATAGATAGCACCCCCAGAGGCCAAAAACATTAGACACACGAAGAGAATGCAATAAGCCCCCATGAAGGTGACGGTAGACACATATACACATGCATCTCTGCCAGTCACAGACAAAGCACCCTGTAAACGCAGAGGAAGTAAGTGAGGCTTTGCAGCACACATCTCTAAGTACCACAGTATACACACAGAGAGCCTGCCAGCTACGCCCATACGCAGTCCCCTCTCGTGGTACCGGGGGATGATCACTGCAAATTACCGAAACACTTAGCAGATGAATTGCTTTAAGATGTCAAGCTTTCATCATTCAGGATGACCAAGACGACCAAAATTTGCTGTACTAACTACCTTGAAAAGTTTTTGATGCTGTACATTTTTTTTAAGCAGACTGACAACTCTGATATACCACAAGGCTCCCCAAAGCACTGGTTTTCAAGTCTCCCAATACTCTGTTCCATGTCCCCAGCTGGAGCTGCACCCACACAGCATGATAGGACCGTTCTCCGGGGTCCTCTACATTGGGGAAAGACATCCAGAAGCTGTGCTGATCTAAATAAAAGGAAGGGAAGATCGGTAAGGAGCTACACGCCAGCCAGCCTCATCCTTCTACTTCAGAAGGAACCATGAAGAGCTATGCATAGTCAGTCTGGGAAAAGAAAGGGGCTGATTCCAAAGGAATCTCAAAGCTGCAGAGTGAGCTCTCCCTCCTGTGGGGTGGCTGTGAGCAGCCTAGGTTTTATCAAGGTGCCAAGGCATAGTGAGCTTAGGCAGAAAGCTGGACGTAAGCACTAGCCCCTAGCATCTCTCCATCCATCCTCTCTGCCGAGGTGGGAGGAAATTTCAGAGACTCTCCGGTTGCCTTTCTGAGTAGGAAAACCAGAAGTCAGAGTCAGCTCCAGGACACCTAGTGGAAATGGAAAGGTCCTCTCTGCAGAGATTGTAGGTAGATGTCATAGACACTTAGGCCCAGAGACGGCTACCTGGCACCCAGGGACTATTGAGTAGAATGGAGATCGTGGAGAAAGGGGTTGTGCCTCTCATAGATGCCATCAAGGCTGCAGGATAGCCCACGATCCCTACCCACACCTGAAAAAGAAGCTTCCCATACCACAGAGGCCAGCTAGGCTGTGGACATGGGACCTCTATAAGTACAGTTCGTTCAGAGCAAATCCGGTGACAGCAAAAGAGCTTGAGTGTTAGATACTTTTCCATATGCTGTGACAAAATAACCTGGCAAGAAGCAACTTAAGGGAAGGAGGGGGTTTGCTGTTTACTTTTCATTTTGTTTTGTGCCTTTGGTATTTCCATTATAGGCAGGATGGCAAAGTGGAAGTCTTACACACACACACACACACACACACACACACACACACACACACACACGTGTTGTGGCTGTCACACTAGGAGCATAGGGCAGCTTGCTCATGTCTGCCCAGGACAGGAAGCAAACTGACTGGAAAGCAGATGGCCCTCCCTACCAACTCACAACTCACTTCCTCCAACGAGGCCCATCTCCCAAAGGTGCAACGACCTCTCAGAACAGTGCCGCCAGCTGGAGATCAAGTGTTCAGACATGCAAGCCTGCATAAACATACCAGCATTTTACACCCAACCCTAAGCATGGCCCTGAAGCAGCAAGTGTGAAGTCCTTTGCCTGGGCATGGGTGGGAGAGAGAGGAGGGGAAAGCTGAAGGGAATGAGGCGCACTGTGTGTCTACTGTTCTCTCGGGCATTTATTCTGGTAGCTGTCCCTAGTAGGAAATCCTTTCCCAACCCTTTGCTGAAGAGCCTTGATCCAGTTCTAAAGGCCCAGAGCCAACGAGCAGGCTATTCAGATATAACCTAAAGCAGAAAAATGGGAGTCAGAGGGCAACAAGGCGGGCACTGTCTCTGGCACCTGGAGCTAACAGGCCATCTACCTGCCTCATGCTACTCTAATGACACAGAAGACAGAAGGTCCCACCTACCCCTTGACAGCTTGCCTTCATGTCGGTCTTGAACTTAACCTGTAACATATCATGGACCAGAGCAGGCCTCGGGCTGTCCCCAAACTACATTCCGACAAAGCTGCTTGTTTAGAAGCCTTTGCAAAGCAAAGAGTTGAAAACACCGTAGGCCAGAAGAGAGAGTTCTCAGGTCATTGCTGGGGGACTGGCCTGAAGGTAGACTCACCCAAAGTGACCCAGAGTCTGTTTCTCCTTACACGGGGATTGCCAGAGAAACAGGAGCCTGGAATACTTTCCCTACACAGAGCTTTTCAGAGTCTCAGGCTGCTGCCAGCTCCAGGCTTTCCCTGGCCTGGAAGTCAGGAGACTCTACCTCTCATAACCCTATGGTCTCCACTTTCTACAAATGTCATCACCCCTGTGTTCTGGACTGTGCAGGTGTGCACACACCACCACACACCACAATCAACATTCCCATCAGGGAGTCTCAGAATCCACTCTTTTTGTTTCTCTCTGATGGGGTGGTGTAAAAACAGGTGATCTCAGATTCCGCAATCCCCCAATGGTGGCGCAAGACCCATACATTTTTCTACATCCTAGAAATCTTTGATTATCACCATCGTCACAGAGACACGGTCCGCTGGTTGACCACACAGATGGCTGCCGTTCCCGTCAGAGGCTGTGAATGTTGGACCGCAGGGATGCTCACACACATGGAAGCAAGACAGCACTAAGGAGGCGGAGTCGTAAGTCGTGATAGCGAGGTATCTGCATGCAGAGATGCTTCAGGAATGGAGTGGCAGGACAGCTATTGCTGCCCTGGTGGAGACAGATTTCCTCGGGTTGGGAGGCTGGAGCAAAACCACTGAAGTGGAGAACTTGTTACTATGAGAGAAAGGTACCCAGGAAAGGGGGAAGGAAATAAGTGAGTTTTGCATATGGTCTGTCACTTCTTGTTTCTGTAGCCTTTAAAAGACAACAAACCTTTCTACTCTGCAACATGCCTGTGTGTAAGCCGCCACTGCCTTCATTGGAAGGATATAGGAAAGAAGAATATAGCCCATAAAAGGCTGGTATACATTGGGTAAACAAAGGTATTGAGGCTTAAAGGTTGGCGTTGGGTAGAGAGGAGCGGGGACTAGATGAGAAAGGCTGGGAACAGCCCACAAGCATGGGGCTCCAGGCTACCTAAAGTGACTGGAGGGAGTCTCCTCAGTGGCCCTGTCTCTAAGGAAGCTACAGGCACAGTGGTGATGTGCTGCCAAAGAGGCTGTCAGTTTGGCCCTGTCAGGGACTTTCTTCCCATTGGCTTTGACTCTGACAGGAAAATCAGCAGGCCAGCGGTACGAGCCAGGCAGCGCTACAGACAAGGCTCTGGGGACAGTTTAAGTGGACAATAATTGCAGGTTATTATATACCGTGCTGCGGCCAAAAGCCAGGCGGCTGTTAAGTGTGATTGGAAGAACTAATGGGGAGGAAGAGGAAGGATGTACTAGCTGGGCTGTTCTTTGCATTCTCGGGGCTGCTCTGGGGTCAGGAGCAGGACAGGGCAAAGGACGCATCGGGGACAGGGGACAAGCTGGTGACTGAGGAGTGTGTTTCCTGCACAGTACCTAAAAACCAGTCCCTTCTCTTCCTTATCCCACAAGCCATCAGATCAAGGAGAAAGGACGTAAAACAGGTAACTGAGGTCCAAGGAGGAAGCAGTGACTTAGGAGCCCTCTGTGGGGTCCTTCAGGACCCAAGCCTTCCCTTTGTCATTTGGGTAAGACAAAGGGGTTACCAGTCCTGAGAGGGCATGGCCTGAGTGGGCATGTGTGAAACAGAGCAGGGATTCTCTGAGAACTGGGAGCAGGCTTGTAGTTTGAAGGTGTAAGAGCACAGCGCCCCAGCCAGGTCATCCCAGTTAACGGGGGTGGGGGTGGGGGACAAGGATATAGTGGATTATCTCTCAGAGCCTTATCTTTCTCTGAGATCCCACTCTAGAACAGAAGAAATGTCTACCCATTTACAGATCAGTGTCCATGCATTTGCCACAGAAGCAAAAGCAACTTTCTCCTTCGTTCATGACAGTCAGTGCGCTCCACTGCACATGCCATTGCTGCTGGGGGGGGGGGGGCTATGGGCCTCATCCTAGACCTGCCACTGGGAGAAGTGAGTCTCACTCTTCTTTTTACCCCAAGACCAGGGGAATTCAGGGATTGAGCACCCCCACCCCCTGCCCAATACCTGGGATTTCCTTAGTTCCTGTAGGAAAAAATGCCACAGGACCAAGTAAGCCCCAAGAACAGACACGTCCCCTGGATGATGTGGCAATGACCCTTCTCTCAACTCCTCTAAGCCTTAACCTAGAAGCACAAAGCCTGGGTGTCTCTTCATGGAGCGTCCCAGATGAGATCATGCCTTTGGCTAATCTACAGCAGCTGTACTGATAAAAGCCACTGAGGAAATCTAATAAGGTCAGTGGGGACCAGACCCATGTTCTCMAAAGACAGACTTTCAGGAGCACCTTATAAAGGGTTCAGAGCCACCATCCAGGATGGGCTGACTCTAGCCAGGTCTCCCAGCTACGGTTTGGATTCAGTCTGGATCAGGAACCCTCATTTGGGACACAGGAGAGCAACCACCTGGCTCAGGAGGGATCAATTACACTGTGACTCAATGAGAAGGCACAGGGCCAGCAAGTGAATCATACAACCAGAGCACCCTCCATAGTGAGGAATGGAAGTTAACCTGGGCAAAAGTCTCCCTAGACCGTGCGTGCAGGTGTCAAGTGGGGGAACCACTAAAAGATGGGGTTGCTGGTTGTATGCACTGGTGTAAGCCCTCCTTTGCTCTGAATGTAGGTGTGAATTTCTAAGCTATGGTGGTACAAACCTCGGGGATGAGAACTTGCCCTGGTGCCCTCCTTTCCATGCCCCTCACACCTTGCTGGAGACTCCTTCCTCTAGCTCCAGGTTGGAAGCAGGAACACTGGGCTCCCACTGATTATCCTTATCATCTGCCCAATACCACTGAGAAGACTGCTCCAAAGACGCCAGAACTAACTTTTTTTCTTACAAAATCTCCTGTCCTGGCACAGGTTCCCAGTGGACCAGTTCATGTCTAGAGTAGAGACACTTGATTTGGCTGTAAGCATAGATAACGTGTTATATACCCTGCTCTGTGACAGGCACTGAATATTGTTCCTCTAATGTTTGCACAAAGGAAGCGCCCTTATGTTTTATGAGGAAGCTGAGGCTCTGAGAACATCATGTGCAAAGCTGTCTGGACCACCACCTACCACCCTCTCCTCCTTCCCACCCCCTCTGTGTGTGTGGGGGAATGGTTATGGGAAAACAAGTCATAGTCAGATGTCTTCGTTGATTATAGTATTATATTGTGTGTGTGTGTGTGTGTGTGTGTGTGTGTGTGTGTGTGTGTGTGTACTCATGCATTGATGTCTGCCTAAACCAAAACAGGGCACTGGATCCCCTGAAAGTAGAGTTAATGAGATTGTGAATCTCCCAACGTGAGTGCTGGGAACTAAATTCCCATTCTCTGAAAGAGCAACAAGAACTCCTATCAACTAAACCATCTCTTAATACACTTTTATTTTTATTGTTGTTTTTGAGTCATTGAACCTGGAGACCACCAACTTACCTAGACAGACTCCCCAACAAACCCAAGAATACACATTTCTCCACCTCCCAAGGCTGGAATTAGAGGCATGCCCTCCCACGCCAGGATTTGGAATCAGAGCTGGGGAGCAGAACTCAGACTCCCATGTATGTACTTCAGAAATTTACCTACTGAGCAATGTCCCCAACCCAAACTGTCTCTCTTCCTAAGTACGAGACATGAACCTATCTGTGTGTATATTCAGCACTGAAATATATACCTCATATACAGATTTTTTTAAGTATCAAATGCTCTGCTGTCATTCGTAGAGTATATTTCTTTCAAATATATTCTCTAAGACAAACTTACGTTACTGTGTGCATTGGACAAGGGACCAGAATGTGCGCACACAACTCTGTATGGACAGTTTAAAGGGTGTGAAACTTGATAAAAGAAGGCTGCGATCAGGCGGGTGTTGGGAGAGGGTTCTTCTTTGACACATTCCTGATAGCAGCAGGACCCTATTCTTTGACAGTGGAAGTGACCTGGAATGGTTGAAACCCAGAGGGTGACCCAACCTTTCTGTACGTGTGTTCGGAGAGAGGTGTTTTCTCTTTTACATTTGTCTTCCCGAACTCCTGATACCTCCTTCAGTCTTGTGTTATCGGGTATACTTTTCTATGTTATCCTTGGACAATAAACTCCTGGTCATGGTGTGCAAATCCCCACAGCCTTGCTGCAAAGTTTACATGCCCAACCCCACACATTTACACACAACTTTGAACACAAGCCTGCTTCTGTCTATTCCCCCAGGCCCCTGACTGCCCATGCATACATTACCCTCATCTTCAACTGCTGCTGCCTCTCCCAGACTACATGACTGCGGGCCCTTTGACAAGCTGTACCGAGGGTGTTCAGCCTGTAACTTGCAGGACACATGCAGCTGAAAATAGCTATCATGCAGCCTAACACAAAAATCATAAACTTGCTTTTAAAAGAATTGAGTGATATATTGTTGCGATTTGAAAACAAAACAAAACAAAAAACAAAAACTCCACTGCATGATTCTTAAATGTGAACTTTGTAGATGACAGTACTGTGTTGTGCTGTCAGAACACCGGGCATGTCTGGGACAGTACCAGTTTCAGCATGCTTGTCCAGGAGAATTCTACCAAAGTGAACAAGTCTGAGGGCCCACACAATCACCCTTAGAAGCCTGGCCTGGTGAAGGCTCACTCTCCTAAGCCCCACCCAGTGTCCTCCTAGCCTCACCCCTCTCTCACTCCTTATCCCATCCCCTCAGCCTGACAGTGTTGAATCTCCCAACCTCTGTTCTAGATGAAGGACCGTGCACTGCAGGAGCCTTGCAGCCATGGAAAGCGTTAGGATGAGAAAGCCCAGGTAGGACTTGCTGATCCAAGAGTATTCGAGAAACCATGCCTGAGCCATGCTACAGTGACACGGGCCCACAGCATTCTGTGTGATAAACGCAACCTACTATTCCAACTTCCACGTGAGCTAGTGTCTGCAAACCTCGGGGCTCGTGTACAATAAATTAAGATAATTAAAAACTAATTAGTAAAACATCACAATTAAAAAGACTTCTGTAACACCTCTCAGGTAAGAAGACTAGTGGTAGCAGCAGGTACACAGGACAAGCCCACAGAAGACGGAAGCTCTGATTCAGCTTTGTGCGGTCTAAATATTTCCATGGGGGGGGGGGCGGTATATAAGGAAATCAGAGTGCAGTGTGTAAGCACACCCACACATCCACCCCATGACTGGGCACCCGGTCCCAGGGCTCAACCCTGTGGTCCTGCAGGAGTCGGGAGGGGCTCGAGCATTCCCTCAGCCCCCAGAGGCCTGTTAGTGATGCTCCAATAATATTGGCTGTCCAGACATTGATCTGAACACTTTACCTGCACTTACTCATTTAATCTCCGCAACGACTCTACGAGCCGGGCTCTATTTCTCTGCTGATTTTACAAATGTGGAAACTGAGCCACAGGGACATTAAATAACCTGCCCAAAGTCGTACAGCTAATACGTGAGAGAGGCAGGACTTGAAGCTAGCAGGTGAAGACACCTGCTTCTGTAGTTCTGGGCACAGTACTCTTTCAAGAGGTAGTCATACTCTGGGGAAGATAATCAGCTAGTTCTTAGCTCATGGTTGCACTGCAACAGAGATCATCAAGTCTATATTCCTTCTCCTATGTCCTGTGTATGCCTCAGTCCCTACTTTCTCATTTTAATAATAAATGTTTACGTGAAAGCCATAGGCATATCACCGTCTCTGAGATAGGGGAGGAGGAAGGAAAGGGGGCCGGAGAAAGGATGGTTTGCTTCCATTTTACAGACAGGAAAGCTGAAGTCCAAGAAGATGATAACCTTCTGCGACATCTGACTCTGTGGGCACACGTGCAGGGTGATCCCATCCTAGACCTGAAATCCCTTTGTCCTCATGCGGTCCTTTCCCTGGCGGCCTGTCCTCAACAAGACTGAGGAATTGGGGTAAAAGGCTGTAAAAGGAGTTGACCAAAGACTGCGGCATAGCTTGCCAGTGAGTACTGCTAGAGAGTGTGTGTCCTCACTGGACCGAGGAAGTGTGTCCTTCAGATTCAGATAGCAAGAAAAAATGGCATAGAGGATCCTTGTCTACCAGCCCTGGCGCTGATTAGTGTCCCTGTCCCTCTAAGGAGCCCTGGAGAACAAACACGCAGCTTCCTTCTTCCTATTTTCTCCTTCCCTCTAATAAATTTGGCTGCCTGGCTAGGTTTGCAATGGGCTCAGAACAGGACAAGGAGGTCTCTGGGTGGTGACGAGATGCTACTAAAATTAACAGAGGTGGTGAGAACCGCTTTCTCTCTTCTTCACTGAGCTTTATGTTACAGAGCTCTCCCAAATTATTCAAGGGCAAGGAAGCTCTGAGCTTATGGCTCAGTTCACAGATGCTGAACCCTCCAAGACCCACCGTGCTTCCTCACCCCCTGCCTAATCTACGGGAGCGTCTGGGAGCCGTCCTTGTTGCCAGAAATGCCACAGATGACTGTTCACTCCCATCCTGGGTCCCTCCAACCACTGCCTCAGTCCAGGCTGCGTGGTCTCTCCCGCAGGACCACATCACGGCCCTCTTCTCCAGGAAGTCTTCCTTGGCTGCCACTGTCTGCACAGCTCCACCCTCTCCAAGGGTTCCTCTGACTCTGGGTGCACTCTATTCTTGGGCAATCACTTGAGTCGGTCTCTGCCCAAAGAACACTAACAGAAGGGAGAGGCTCTCAGCCTGGGCCCCACGCCCTCTGCAGGTCTAAGCAGGCCACTCTCTCCAGCTCTCTGCAGCAGAACACCCTGGCATCCTGCTTTACAGGAAACTCTCTCCTCTAAGCCACTAGCCACCTCACAGTTAGTTCATCCCACTTCTCACCCTCAAGTTGTATGCTTTCTGCCTTCTATTTCCTCCTTGTGGAAATCCTCAAGCCTGGAAGACATTTAACCATCTGTTGCAGTTTGCCGTTCTGGGGTGTTTTTTTTTTCCACTTGGTGTGACTTTGCTCTCTAACTAGACAGTGAGTGAGTTCTTTGCAGACCTGTCCTTTCTCCCGACCTTTCCCATGGGAGATCAGAGGGGCTGGATGAATGCAAGGATTGCTGAGTGGTTATAAGCCAGGCAAATTCAGGAGGCTGTGTTCCCGTATGGTCTCACACATGATCCTGAATCCTTCCCACAGACTGCTGACCTGGGGCCATAGCCCCCCTATTCTAAGGGAGCGGGGAAATGAACACAAGTTAAATGTATCAGTGAGCACTCTCTTGAGTACCTGTATACGAGCATCTGTCGCGGGGAGTGACACTGATGGGAGGCACTAGATTCCTGTTCTCTGACCAAGTATCAGGGGAAGCTACAGGCGCAACGGTCAAAGCAGGTCTGACTGTGGGTGGTTCGTGGGTAGATGGCTAGGAGGATATGGTGCCGGGAGAAAATGTAATCTCTCCTTAAAGAGGAGAGGAGGAGCAGAGGTAAGTGACCTTATCTGTCCTCAAACACCCTCACCACCACAGGGCATCCTGACATCCTCAGAGATGAATCAGCAACAAAGCATTCACCCCTGAAGCAGAAAGAAAACGAAAGGCTGCCGCCCCAGGATACCCTTCCATTTGCGGGTCTCCTCTCTCTTGGTGGATGGAATAATTGTGGCTATGGAGTGGCAGTTGGAGAAAAAGGGTTAGATCGACTTAAATGTCACTGTGAATAACACTTTGCCACTATCTTTCCCTAATTACATTTCTCTTTGATGATCTGAGGTTTAACGGGGAGGGGGTGCAGGGGGATTTAACACTTCCTAGAATATCAAAGACAAGGGTACCAAGAAGCCAACCTAAAAGCATGCCGTACATTTTCCCAGGGTCTTGCTCCTCAATTCATTCTTTCGAGACACCCAACCGCAATATTTTTTACCCCTAACACTCTGCTGCGTCTGAAAACCAGAAACCTACGAGTGCAGCATGGCACCTTTCAAACAGCAGTGCTTTGCCAGAAGCCTCTCCAACTGCCGTTTGCACATGAGGGGACCTGGCGTCCAGGATGTTTCTGAGGAGACCTATGGTAACTCCGGAGACACTTGTCGGAGACACGATGGCTAATAGATGCCCTCCGCATCCAAGAGCTCAGACCGAATTCAAACAGTATCACGATCATCTGAGGGGCTGCGGAGAAAGGCAGAAGCTCTCCTAAAGTAAGAAGTCATTCTTTCCAGTCTTGGGTAGACACACGAAGAGACAGGACCCAGAGGAGCAGTCCTGAAGGAAGCGAGTAGCATGTGAATCTGAAATATCCAGGTGACCCCTTTCATCAGCACCCCCCAATTATTTCACTCACTCCTGCCAAGACACTACTGCTCTGACTTGCATAGTGGTTAATAATAATAGTAATAATAATAATGGCATGAATAACTTAACACATGTGAATGATTTCCTTGGACCTGGGGTGGTGTTAGGAAGAAGATGGTGACTGTTCTGGGGTCCTCCTCTGAGCAGCCCCTTCCTTTTCCTCGGCTGGCTCCTTTTATCCCCAAGGCTTTGCTTTAGCAGGATGGGAAGCAGGCAGAGAAAAAGGAAGGAACCTCAAGTAGAAATTATTTTCATTAACTCTCCTGTTAGGGAAGAAAATATAGTCCACTCCACAGTGAGATCCTGAGATCCAAGCTCGGCAAGATGCTGTTGGATGGTAAATATGAATAGTCATTATCTTCTGCTCATGTGTCCTGGGATATCCTGATGAGCACACACGGGGGGGGGGGGGAAGACAAATACAAATAGCACACAGTACTAACAAGACATTTGCATACACCTGTCACACACTGTCACATACTAACACTCCAGCTTGCTTACCAGAGACATACGCACACTACTATAGCCTATCAGAGGCACACAAAACACACAGCTCTCCTCTGCAGATAAGGTTCTTCATTTCACCAACTTCAGCGATTCTTAGACCAGTCTCTAAGACGAGATAATAGACACCTAGAAAACTCACACACAGCTTCAAAATGCAAAGATGGAAGATTTTTCTAAATGAACAAAGCTCTGCTCTTCTCAGAATTGTTCTTGCTGTTGGGTTCAGGACCCCAGCCTCAGAAGGGAGTGTCTGGAGTCAGCTGTGTACCTGGGGCTGTCACCCTCAGGGCTGAGAATCTCTGGGCCCTCTGACCAAACCTGCCTCTGGAGTGTTCAGCCTTCTGGTAGTAGCAACTGCTTGCCTGGTGTGTGTGTGTGTGTGTGTGTGTGTGTGTGTGTGTGTGTGTGTGTGTGTGTGTGTGTGTATTTTGTTTTTATTTTTGTTTTACTAAGGCTGTTAGGGTAACGCTTCTTTAAATTAAAATTTAAGCCCAACGTCTAGCAATGTAATTCAGGGTTATGAACGGAAAACCGGAAAGTGGCCAGCGGAGGCCTGGGGCGGGGAGGGGGGCGGGGAGGGGGAAGCAGCCTAGCAGCTCTGCCTGCTGTCCCAGCTTCGGGCTCTGCAGCCTCAGGGAGTATGGCGCGTTATTTTAATTGGCCGGCTTTCTGAAGCCTAGAGAAGCAAACCTTGGAGAGGATGGGGGTGCAGGTAAACACGCTGAGAATGAAAATCGGCTGCCCTAGCCAAGTTCACTACCACTATTCGCCCCCAGGGGCGGGACAGCTCTCGCGCCTGCCACTCCCTCTCGCGCGCAGCTGATGCTCTAGCCCCGCGGGCCGGGCTGGAGTTCCGCGCTGAGCGATCCGGGCAGCCAGACCCAGCGCTGGAGACTCCAGCTTCGCACCTCTGGATCCGGTAGTGCAGGGCAGCACCATCAGCGCCGGTCTACCTCCGGCTGCAGCTGGGTTGGCGAGTGGGATGGGGTGGGGGGGGGGGCTCCATTTCTTTAACAGTTTATTAAGAAAAGAAATTTCCAATTTGCCACAGTTAAACAAAACGAGGGCGAACACCAAGCCGCTCCCCCGAGCTGGCTCTCCCGCCACCGCACCCAGAGCTTGCCGCCGCCGCCGCCCGAGCCGGCCGGGGGAGGCCCCCCACCTGGCTCCTACCTTCCTCCCTCCAGCCACCGGCTGCACTGGCTGCCGCTCTCTGGACGGGAAAAGTCGTCCGGGACTGAAACATTCCCTCCCGCCTTCTCAGAGGGCTGGGGCGGAGAACCAAGCCGAATTCTACTCCCTGAGACTCTGACGCAGCCTGGGCTGCTCTCCTAGCCCCACGCTCTCGGGTGGATCCGGTGTCTGTGGATGCAGAATAGGAAGGAGAAATCTGGGGTCTGCTCAGGCAGGTTGGGAATTAGAGAAGGAGAAAGGGAGGGAGGGAGAGAGAGAGATACAGAAAGAGCGCGCGCTAAAGCTCCGGACTATAGATCTAGCCGCATAATATACATTTATGTAGCTTTTTCTTTCTCTCGACAGTGATCAATGGGCACTCAGATATCTGGGCGGACTCCCTCCAAGCCGGTTGGCTTTTTCTAGTCTAAATAAATAAATAAATGGAGCCAGATGGGAGAGAAAAGCGCCCATTCCACCTCCACCGCCGCCTGCGCCG
>BDUI01000641.1:138807-150786 GCA_002335545.1 Apodemus speciosus | reverse complement strand
CCTCCAGGAGAGGGACTTGCTGACAAGAGAGGACAAGATACAGGTGTGCCTGGCTCCTCACGGAGCTGCGCCAAAAATAGTGGATGCAAATTGTTATTATCTTCTTTTTTGTCATTTCTTTTCTTACAATGGGTTCTATCTGAAACGTGCTGTGTTTGCTCATCAGAAGAGCCTTAAAAGGAATCCTTTTAGAACCGACGCAAGCCTTCTGCTGCATGAATAGTTGCCCTTTAATTCATCTGGTTTATGAGCTGGGGGGTGGGGTGGGTGCTATCCCACAAATCTGTGTTTTTCCAAGCCAGTCCCTGAGTTATCCGATGATTTGTTCTCCAAGTAAACAAGTCCTCCATTCAGGTCCTTTGCCCTCTGACTACTGGATAAGCCTCAAGGTGGGGGTAGCTAAGGGACAAAGATGCTGACGCCATGACAGAAGCACTCAATCCCCAAACTTCTCAGATGCCTGGCTGGGTAGGCTCTGTGCATCAGCAAATCTGGTCCTTTGTCTGGGATAACCAGCTCACATCCCGGGGACTGAGGACAAGCTCCTGGAATAATGTCTGAAAGCAAACCTTTAGGAAAACTCAAGGCAAGTCGGCGGTGGGAAAGAGACGATCGTACATTTGGCTCCTGCATAAGCAAACGCACAGCTCACAGAGAATGCAGTCCTGCACCTGGCGGAAGTGGCAGGGCGTGGCATCTGGACCCACAGAGCCAGCTTGCTGGAAAGCTCTCGTTCTAGAAGTATCCACCCACACCAGTAAACTCAGGAGATGGGAAAGGCCCAGATGGGAAAGGCCCAGATCATTCTGGGAAATTTAACTTCCATGAGCAATGTCCAGATAATGGAGATGGGAAGGAAGACTTTGGCACGGAGCAGCTCTGGACCCTTTTGCTGGAACAGGCACTAAATAGATAGTGTCAGGCCACTGCTAATTACCTAAACAGATGAGCACACTCTCTAGTGCGTTTCCTTCTGAAGTTCTGTCTTCTCTCATGTGGCATTCGCCACTGCCTCATGAGTGTGGTGGATATGGCATTCCTATGCCGGTGGACATAGAAGCCAGGTTTAAATATGTGTAAGGCCAAGAGCCGTTGTTTGATTCGGTTTTGTCAGAGATTAACACCARACTACTTCACTTTTCACTRACTCGTTTTCCAGAAAATAAGAAGTCCAAACCCCTGTGTTCCTATCCGGTCATCTCTGGTGCACCGAGGGATCCATTTCCCATTTTTGCCCTAAAGAATCTTTCTCGTAGAGGTTTCCCCAGGGCTTACTGTGTAGCTCAAGCAATAGGGTGCTTGCTTAACGTGCGAGGGGCCCTGGGCTCAGTCCCCAGCACTGCATATAAGGCAGTGAATATGAGTGGTGCTGCACACTTGAAACCCCGGCACTCCTAGAGATGGGGGCAGAAAGAGTGCAAGTTCAAGGCTTTCTTCAGCTACGTATCGAGTTTGAAGATAGCCTGGGCTACAAGAAACACTGCACTGAAACAAAAGAGACTGCTTTTCAACCAAAATTCAGACAGTCTTCCCCCCAAAGGCAACACAGAGCTCCTCATCCATCGCCTCACAAAACCTGAGCAAGAGTCACAGAAGTGACAAGGAGGCTGTCTCTGGCTTTAAAATGCCAAGCACAAAGGTGCATTCTTCAACAGGACACGCATTTAAACTGCCAGGGTGCTCAAAAGAAGGACTGTTTCCCGAGTGGATGACTCGGGGGTGTTGCCGCAGGAGGCATACCTCCTTCTCTCTTGAATTTGATGGGTGGTTAGGATAACGAAGCACAAAGATCAGGAGACGTGCCCCCACACAACGAGAGAGGTTGGGCGATGGTAGAGAGATGCTGAGAAACAATGCGTAGACTGGTCCGCGGAGCTGGCTTCATTCAGTGCCAGGCTGAGTTTAGCGAGTGGATGTGGCAACAGGGGTGGGGCGTGCTGGCAAAGGATCCTAGAAGTAACCTATCCTATAAAAGGGGTAGGAAAAGGCACGTAGTGCTCCTTGGCCATCTGAGCTGGAGTCCTGGCTCTTTTCACACACAGCCGCACGCGACCCCTAAAGCTACATGAAACCGACTCTCCACCCTCGGCTCAGCGGATCCCCAACGCCATGATGGAAACCCTCCACCTCCAGCCTTCTCCCCCCCCCCACCCCAGACTTCTGGGTTCCAAACAGCCCCCTCTTGAGTCCTCTACTTCCTTAAAGGTTTTGCTTGAGACAAACTGCCCTTATTAAATAAATAATTGATTCCCGTACCCATTTTTTATTAATCAAAGGCTAATCAGAGCTGCGGATCGGCATGCGGCACCCAGCCATAGCCATGCCGAGTTGGATATAATTTTTGCTAAAAGCAGCGAGGTGCTATTTTTGCTTTTCCCATGCAGCCTCATCAAGGGGACATGCGCAATTTTCGGTGGGAAATATGGAGAAAGGGCTGGGGTTGGGAGGACTCCAGGAATGCAGGCTCAGGTGCACAGCCCATACTTACCAGCCACCCCAAGGTTCTGGGGAAAGGGACTTTGAGGATCCAGCTCCTGAATTGGAGAGCATCCTGACTGAAGTAGACATGAGAGTGGAGGCTACCAGCACAGAGGCCAGGATGTTGAGAGGACCCTGTCCTGTAAGGTAGAGCATCGCTGGAGTTCTCCCGACTCACTCTACCACTTTGTTCTGCTATCTCACAAGTGGCCCCATCCAGGTTGCTCTTCTACTGATAGGATAACATCTAAGAGCTGACCCTTCCCTTGCCCGTGATAAACCCTGAGTTAAAGACACGGACGCCAGCATCAGCAAGCTACTCCTGGCCAGATAGTCAGACTTTCTAAACAATCTTGACTTTTTTCCTTCCTTTTTTTTAAAACTTTATTGTGTTTCATCTCTCTCACTCACTCTCTCCTTTCTTCTCTCTCCCCTCTCCTTCCCTTCCTCCATCCTGCATCCCTTTCCCCCTCTCCCTTTCTCTCTCTTCCTTATGGATCTCAAATAAGTAGGAAAAAAGTCTATTAATCCTAAACCCAGAGGAGATTAGAAAAGAGGCCAAAAGAACTTGTCATGTCAGAGCTACACAGGCGTTAGCTCTGGGAAGGACAGGGGAACGAAGGAAAGGAACAGAAAGTCAGACGGAGAGCAGCCGTTTCAAGGTTGGGAGGGAGTCAAGTGCGACTCGGTTTCTGATGGGTCTGACCCTCCCATCTCATCCTCTCTGCAGCTTCTACTCTGCTCCTTATGGAGGCTGAGTGGGGACCAGGTGGGGTGAGCGGGAGCTTTTCAAGGCGCCTGGGGCAGATCACCTCTTTCTTGACTTGCAGCACAGGGAGGGATGTGCCTGTTGCTAACTCCTCTGGGGCTACTGAAGAGGCACTGCTCTGATCTGGGCACTCCTGCAATCATAAGTGGGAAAGACCCAGCCTCAGGGGAAGTATATTTGTGACTGCCAGTGTAACRTTCAGCAGGGCCACAACTGTTGTGTCCCACCAGAGACCACAGACAAGTTCCTTCACTTCTCCCTGCCTCAGTTTACTCCCTGGTAAATGGCACAGTCATGGCAAGAACTATATAGAGTGTTATGGCGACAGTTACACAAGGTCTTCTGTCAGGAGAAACAAAGAGTGTGTAAGTCCTGCTGTGAGCAAATATTAGGGTTGCATTTTCACCAGAACACACTGCTGACCTAGGGGACTGCCACGCGGCAGTTTTTAAGAAGTGTCGAAGGTATGCACAGAAGTGTAATTTTCCCTCCCACGGGAGACTCCATCCCACTCTTCAGAAGTCACAGATTCCTGTGGGTTCTCTCAGGAACCTGTCCAGCATAGAGAGGCACAAGGAGAACACACTCACCTAGCCTTTCCATTGCGGAAGTTGGAATGTGGAGCTGTGTACCACAAYGTGAGGCTTTGCAATCGGGCTAGGATTTCTCTGAATTTTCCTGCACACAAATCTGCTTCCTTTTATTTAGTCTTCTGCTGCTCTAATGGTCAAACCCACCCCACTGATAACCTTTGGTTTCYGATGTTGTCTTTTGCCTTATCCCGACCAGCCCATAAGCAATACCTCAGGGGTACCCATCAGACGCCTACCCCCATCCCATCTACAGGATCATTTCTTACGAGTGAATTCATTTCAGTAGATTTAAGCTATCTGAATCCTGCATGACATTTGTGCCCCCACCCAAGCATTCTACCATCTTAAGCTCCCGTAAGGTCCCCTCTCTTTGATTCCTACTTTTCCAGAATCCTGAAAGATCTTCAACATGATCACAGAATATTAGCTATTAGCTAAGACTTGGGTTCCCTATGACCCAAGCCGTGGGCTTGATTTGCTTGCTGATCCTGCAAACTGAGAGTTGGGCTGGTCAATTTATGAGTCCCTTTTAGTTCCACGGGTCTGTAATCTAGCCATTCTCTGATGTCCATTGAGAGTGGGCAAGGATCCATAAATTTCCCTATCCTGAGGGAACTGGAATCTAGCTGGGAAGCTGGTACATAGCTAGAGGTTTTAAGGAGCACCTCGGAACACTCTGGAGTTAAGGTCATCATTGTACAGCTCAGTCTGTGAAGATGCAGACGTAAAGGTCACAGATAAGCAAAGGCCCAGGACCAGGGCACCTGGAGGAGACAGGGGGAGATATGCTGAGACAGCAGCTTGGAAGTTAGAGAGAGCCAGCCATCTTACCTCACTCCCCAGTGGGAGCCTGAAAATTCAAAGGCATCTTCTCTCCTGCAGCGCCCCACAGAACGCTTGTTTCTTACCGCGGCCTAAACAGAGTGAAACATCAGGTTTGTTTCAGAGCACGGATTGATGTTCCGGTTCAGTGAGGATCACTTCCCGCCCGAGCAGCTTCGCTAAGTACTGAGTTCTTCATGGAAACATCACTTCACTTTACTGTTCTGGGGGGAAAACTACTACGTATAAACTTTGATTAACCCAAGTTTTCAGAAAACGGCAGATTCTAATTAACTTAGTTTCTCGGCTAATAGAAGATAAAAGGAGGTGGGGGATCRCTTTGTCGGGAGAATGACTTCTGGACACTCAGCTCCTGCTGAGTTGATCCAGGCTGATCACCTCTCTCCACGCTGGATTCAAACCTGAGAACAGAGCTACTCAGAGCTAGTTGCTGGTCAGGCTGGTGTCAAGAACTAACTACAGGTAGCTCTCCTTGCCTCTTGGTGACTCTACAAACCAGGGGTCTTCTATCTTCTTACTAACTGTGCTTACTTGTGGGTACTTGAGCTCATCTTCCTGTGAAAGGAGGTAAAGCCATGAGAGAAACCACTTCAGAGGCTCAGAAGCTCTGACGTTACGTTTTTTGAGATTTACATGAATTGGTATTATTAGTCATAGTTTGTTACTGATAGAGTCACTTCATGGACAAGAAAATTGTGACCCAGACACACAGAGAGACTTTCCCAGAGACCTGAGAGAACCCCTTTAGTGCYGCATCCTACAAACCCAGATTCTTTTGTAAKAGATGGGTTATGTGGATTGTCAAAAGTTCCTACAACTCCTGGGGACAAAGCTAGGATTCAATCTAGTGCCAAAGAGCACCCAAACTTCTGCAAAGAGGTTTCCAGGACCCTGGGTCCCTTTCTCATGGACTTTGGGGTGTCTCCTTAGGAAGAAGACCCTCAAGGTAGATTTCAAGTCTATCTGAGGAGATGCTGGATAGAATGTTGGTATGATAATTGGTGTCTTGCAATAGTCCAGTGACCACACCCTTTCTATGGAATTATCCGTCTTTTACATAAATGCCCTCACCCCAAATAAGCTACTTCACCAGGACTGAGTTCTTGACAATAGAATGCAAAACACATGGGTCTCCCTTAAGGGTTGGTTATCTGTGGGTTGGCATAAATAGTACCTTCCAGTACTCTTAAAGGACACTGGGCACGGAGACTTAGAAAACAGTCTTTGCCACAGCCCTGCTGCCATCTGGCCGTGTGGCATTTCTTTGCCACTAATTCTCAATAATAAAACGAAACTTCAATCTTTCCCACCTCCCAACTTCAGGGGTCATTTGAGGCTCGTGGTGTTGAAGCTCCGGTACACTGGAGTTCTCATTAAACCATACAGATGAGTGAGGCCCACTTGGAGCCCTGATGTCGTGGGAAGACAAGAAAGGCCCAAGGCTTTGCCCGTGTTAGCGGGCTCCAGGCAATGTCTATAGATTCATCATGCCTGGAAAGGCCTTACATGGGGAAAAGATGCTCTGGGAGACTGTGAAGATGGTAGGGGTGTGTATGTGTGCATCTTCATACAAGTTCAAGTGTATGTATACAGAGATGTGTGCACATGTGTGCGTGTGGAGGCCGAAGGACAGCCTCAGGTGTCCTTCAAATGTCATCCACCTTGTGTTATAAGACATGGTCTCCCAGTCTTGACATGGGATTTACCAATTTGGCTTGCTAGTCAGCAAGCCCCAGGTATCTTCTGTCTCTTCCCTATCGTCACTGTGATTAGAGGCTTCTTGGCTCCTCGTGTCTGAATATAAAGCATTTTATATCTCTAGTCCTGAGTTTTTGTTTTTAAGATTTTTATCTGTATGGGGTGAGGGAGAGGGTAGAGAGACAGACAGACAGACAGACAGACAGACAGACAGACANAGATGGGTTATGTGGATTGTCAAAAGTTCCTACAACTCCTGGGGACAAAGCTAGGATTCAATCTAGTGCCAAAGAGCACCCAAACTTCTGCAAAGAGGTTTCCAGGACCCTGGGTCCCTTTCTCATGGACTTTGGGGTGTCTCCTTAGGAAGAAGACCCTCAAGGTAGATTTCAAGTCTATCTGAGGAGATGCTGGATAGAATGTTGGTATGATAATTGGTGTCTTGCAATAGTCCAGTGACCACACCCTTTCTATGGAATTATCCGTCTTTTACATAAATGCCCTCACCCCAAATAAGCTACTTCACCAGGACTGAGTTCTTGACAATAGAATGCAAAACACATGGGTCTCCCTTAAGGGTTGGTTATCTGTGGGTTGGCATAAATAGTACCTTCCAGTACTCTTAAAGGACACTGGGCACGGAGACTTAGAAAACAGTCTTTGCCACAGCCCTGCTGCCATCTGGCCGTGTGGCATTTCTTTGCCACTAATTCTCAATAATAAAACGAAACTTCAATCTTTCCCACCTCCCAACTTCAGGGGTCATTTGAGGCTCGTGGTGTTGAAGCTCCGGTACACTGGAGTTCTCATTAAACCATACAGATGAGTGAGGCCCACTTGGAGCCCTGATGTCGTGGGAAGACAAGAAAGGCCCAAGGCTTTGCCCGTGTTAGCGGGCTCCAGGCAATGTCTATAGATTCATCATGCCTGGAAAGGCCTTACATGGGGAAAAGATGCTCTGGGAGACTGTGAAGATGGTAGGGGTGTGTATGTGTGCATCTTCATACAAGTTCAAGTGTATGTATACAGAGATGTGTGCACATGTGTGCGTGTGGAGGCCGAAGGACAGCCTCAGGTGTCCTTCAAATGTCATCCACCTTGTGTTATAAGACATGGTCTCCCAGTCTTGACATGGGATTTACCAATTTGGCTTGCTRGTCAGCAAGCCCCAGGTATCTTCTGTCTCTTCCCTATCGTCACTGTGATTAGAGGCTTCTTGGCTCCTCGTGTCTGAATATAAAGCATTTTATATCTCTAGTCCTGAGTTTTTGTTTTTAAGATTTTTATCTGTATGGGGTGAGGGAGAGGGTAGAGAGACAGACAGACAGACAGACAGACAGACAGACAGACAGACAGACAGACATGTGTGAGGAGCCCTGAAGAAGAGGGTGTATCAGGTCCTCCAGAACTAATAGTTGTGAGCTACCCAACCTGTGTGCTGGGAACAGAATTCAAGTGGCCCTCTCGGACAACAGCAAGCACCCTTTAATCACTAAGCTATGTCTCCAGTTCCCGATTTTTCCCTCACAGGATTTTTAGTATTATTTAACTATTTATAAAATGCAAAAAAAAAAAATCCTTCTTTAAATAGAAAAATGTACCATTTCCTCTAGATCTGAAAAATTTAAATGTTAACAAATCCTATCGGCTTGTCCGAGACCCTGTAGAAATTTCGGGATGTATGCGTATGATAGGTATACGTGTCTATGATGTTAGCTCATCACCAAATGTGCTTCCTTCACCTCTCTCAACTCCCACAACCTCAGAAATGCTCGGCATAAGAAATCAGTTGGGTGACCCCCCAAAACAGAAACGCTAAAGTTCTCAGTTAAATCCATAATCCATTTGTCGCAAGCTCTCACCTCCATCTGCTGAAAGCTAGTCTCTGACCAAGACCCACAACCTCGCCTGAAGGCTCCTTCTCAGACCAGTGCCCAGGGATTCCTGCTTCCTGATCAGTGCTGATCTGATACAGGGCTCCCCTTCCGCCTGGCATTAGAAGAAAACAGGTTAAAGTAAAAAGGATGCACAAGTCTTTAGCCCCAAGTCAGAAGGGCCTGGTGTCAGCTCCAATCGGTGAGGACAGATGTGAGCTGGCTGGATTTCTGGAGGGAGTGTSACACTGCCTTCCAGCCAGGCTAGCAGAGAAGTTCTGGGGGCCCTGGAGCCTGCTGGGGGAAGAGGAGTCTGTGGGGAGCCCCCTTGTGGCTTGCTCAGGAGGAATGGGCAAGCTGGAAAAAATAATGACAGCAGAAGGTGGCCATGGAGCCAGGGCCACCTTAGAAAGGGAGCGAGGATCATTAAAGAGAATCCAAGGCGGACAAAAGGAGAGGGGACAGGGCAGTGCCTGAGGGTGAGGAGTTCTAGGAAAGGCAGACAAAGAGCAGAGCAAGCAGGCTGGGGAATTCACCCCAAGGACCCTCCAGGGCTTTGGTCCAGGCAGATCAAGGCCGACTCCTGCCCCTTCCCGACCTCTGGACCAGAACTACTCAGACTAGGTCAGCGCCAAGACTGCGAGGCTGTTGYTCTTAACAGCGGGCAGCAACAGCAGGGGCACGTGGGGGAGTGGGGCTCACAGAGAGGATCGTGGGACCCAGCGAGGCCCGGAGGAGGTTGGGGACCATCAAGGCTCCAGATGACGGCCAGTGAAGGAGCTGGGTCTTTCTTAGCTTTCCAGGCTCCCCGCCCTTAATGACTCTGTAATTGATTGGCCTCGGGTCCTCTTTTCACCGCGGGCGGCCAGCGCCAGAGGTCGGCTAATATCAATATTCCCCGAGGCTGCTCCGTGGCGTGGATCTGCCTGCTTCTGGCAACCCTGCCAGACGAGAATTTACCTTTGGTTTAACTAGAAGTGGAAGCTGAGTCAGGGATTAGGGCGAGTTAAGTCAACATAAATTAAAAAAAAAAAAGAAGTGGGGGGGGTGGAGAGGAGAGGGAAGGAGGAAGGGAGGAAGGAAGAGAGGGAGACAGAGAGAGACAGAGAGAGAGAGAGCTGAGGTAGGGTGGGGACAAGGAAGAGATGATCAGCATATGCAAGCAGAGATGTAGAAGGGTTTATTGTGGGAGGTAAATGAGGAAACGGGGAGAAAAGAACTTACTACGGACCTGGAGTTCTGATTGCTGACGTTGGCCCTTAAAACCATCTGTAATCATCCATTTCCCCCACCCACCTTGCCACCATCCACCCGCCTACACCACCACTACCAAGTGCACCCCTGCCGGTGCAGTCTTTCCTGCATTAGGTGAACCTGTCTTAAGTGGGCTTTTCCTCCAACCGGATGTGACTCATTGAAGGGAGAGAGAAAAACTAACATTTATGGGGGTCTGGCTATCTGCCAGGCAGTGAGCCAGGCAATAATCAAATATTGTCTCATTTAACCTCTTCAGCCAAGAAGATAAGAGCTGTGTGTTCCGGGTTCCCAAGGCTTCCTCAAACTCCAGGGCCCCGGAGCGAAGGCAGACCCGAATGCCCGCACCTAATGCAGCCGGCGCGTGAGCCTGCAAACGTTACTGCAGGCTCTCGCTCTCCACCTCTCCTTCCATCCTCAGTGCTGGTGACTCACTGCAGATGGACTGGAGACAGATTGATCAGCCATTCTGTGTTGAAGGAAGTGGTGGAATTTCACCCCAGAGTGAAGGACCATTTGGGGCTGGTGGTGTGAAAATGTGGGAGACGGGTAGGCCAAGAGGTCTAAGAGCGGTGGGTCTCTTGTTGGCATCCCCCAAAGGAAACTCCACAGACATCTTACAGTATGGGCTGAGCAGACGCTTATAGATCAGCCTTTTCCAGAATCACACAACTAAAGGCCTTAAATCCTGTTTGCCTGCAGCACTGTTCCTCTAGCAACTGTGTGCTCCCAGCCTGGCCAGGACTGCAGGGGTATGACTCAAGATTCCAAAACTGGGACTAGCTTACGGCAAAGGATATATGGCAGACTCTTAGCAGTTAACAAGAGATTATTTTTTTTAACTTTTTTATTAGATATTTATTTACATTTCAAATGTTATCTCCTTGTTTCCCCTCTGGAAACACCCCATTCCATTCCCCCTCCCCCTGCTCACCAACCCACCCACTCCCACTTCCCTGTCCTGGCATTCCCCTATCCTGGAGCATTAGGCCTTCTCAGGCCCAAGGGCCCCTCCTCCCTTTGATGTCCAACAAGGCCATCCTCTGCTACCTATGCAGCTGGAGCCATGGGTCCCTCCAGGTGTTCTCTTTGGTTGGTAGTTTAGTCTCTGGGAGCTCTGGGGATACTGGTTGGTTCATATTTTTGTTCCTCCTTTGGGTCTGCAAAACCCTTCAGCTTCTTGGGTCCTTTCTCTAGCTCCTCCATTGAGGACCTAGTGCTCAGTCCAATGGTTGGCTGAGAGCACCCACCTTCTTTCTCCAGGACACAAGGACACACCTGTGGTGGGGAGATAAGAGATACAGGTAGATTCTTGATATCTCAAAAGAATCCCTGGGACCTCTCCACACCCTGACCCTGGCCCCAAAGACATGGAAAAAATAAGAACGGATTTACATCTGCTCTCACCTTGAGGCAGATGCTAGGTTGCTGGATCTCTTAAAACTATCCCAGATCCAAAAGGGCCTCTATCTTTTGATACATACTAGGATACAGTTCAAATGGATCCATCTATGTAGCAAGAATGTAGGGAAATAGTGTTCATGGAAACACTTCCCTCCTGGACTGCTTGTATTAAAGAAGCACCATTCTCTACCAAGCAACTAAGTAAGGAGAGGTGATGATGCTGTGCTGTGGTGATGCTGTGCCGTGGTGATGCTGTGCCGTGGTGATGCTGTGCCGTGGTGACGCTCTGCCATGGCGATGCCGTGATGTGGTGATGCTGTGCTGTGGTGACGCTGTGCATGGTGACGCTCTGCTGTGGTGATGCTCTGCCATGGCGATGCTGTGCTGTGGTGACACTGTGCCGTGGTGATGCTCTGCCATGGCGATGCCGTGATGTGGTGATGCTGTGATGTGGTGATGCTGTGCATGGTGACACTCTGCTGTGGTGATGCCGTGATGTGGTGATGCTGTGCTGTGGTGATGCTGTGCCGTGGTGACGCTSTGCCGTGGTGACGCTCTGCCATGGCGATGCCGTGATGTGGTGATGCTGTGATGTGGTGATGCTGTGCGTGGTGACACTCTGCTGTGGTGAAGCTGTGCCGTGGTTCTTCACATAACTTCATGGAGTTCAAAGACATGAGTGACAATGTGGTTGAACTGATATGATGTGATCATATGAAGGAAGATGGGCAGAGGGCCGAAGATAGCAAGTCTAGACCCTGGAGATAGCGCCAACTGCGGGGGCAACCAGAAAGGTTGGATGTTGTCCCAAAGAGTAAGCTCAGAGAGCAGGAGGAGGCYAGAAGTCAAGAGACATGGCCTCCGGGCCTCTTGTAAGCCTTGAGGAGGAACTCTGAGCAGGCTTGACAGGGGATGGGACCTTCGAGATGGACCGATGCTCATCTCAAATAAACAACCTAGCAACCACTGAAAAGTACTCTGCACGTACCCCAGAACTCCCCACAAGTACTCTGCACGTACCCCAGAACTCCCCACAAGTACTCTGCACGTACCCCAGAACTCCCCA
>BDUI01000640.1:177920-188925 GCA_002335545.1 Apodemus speciosus | reverse complement strand
ATGTCCCATATGTCTTTTTACCTCTCCTCCCCCCCCATCCCCCCATTCACCCCTTCCCACATCCCTGTTTTTGTACTCTCCTACACTGCTGCAATAACTCCTGCACTTAAAGCTTGGGGGAATATTGTGGAAGAAGGGAGAGAAAGATTAAAGGAGTCATAGGATCAGTGAGTTTGTTCTGATATCATGTTTTCTACTAGTGTCAGAAGCTACCAGCAAAGTCTCACCAACATAACTATTTCAATATGAGCTGAAGAAGGACAACAGCAATAGATGTCATTCATAAAGTGGAGAAGGAAAAGTCAATGAGACCCTATCCTCAGAGAAGGAAGTATAAGCAACCTGCTGAAAGCAGGAAAAGTAGTCTACCCTAGGGAACAAATATCAGTTTGTGATCTAAGATCAAGCTATTGATCCTGACAACATACATATAACTAACCTTACACAGACTAAGCAATTTATATTTATATATTTAGGAATATATTATATACATATAAGTATACAATGACAGTTAATTAAAAAGAAGCATGAATTTGCAAGAGGTTCTGGGAGGTTTTGGAGGGAGTAAAGAGACAGTGGAAATGATGTTATTATATTATAATCTCAAAAAATTTAAAGTATTTTTAAGAAGGGTAAATTTAGATCTGCCAATTGACCAAGCATGGCTACTCCTGGTCATATATCCAAAAAATCTGTATCTATCCAAAAATATGCATCTTATGGCAGAGATACTTAGACATTCTGTTTATTAGTGCTCAGGACACAACTGCCAGCAAGAGGAAACAGCCTAGATATCTATCAACTAATCTATATATATCTATACAAAACTTTGTATACATACACAATGGAATTTATGTAGCGGAAAGAAAAATGAAAATTTCAAGACCATGGAAAGAACTAGAAAAATAGAAGAAGTGAGAGGACATAGGTCTGCATAGATGAATACATTGTGTTTTTTTCTTTCAGATATTAGCTTGGAATTCTAAATTGAAATGCTTGTAAAACTTGGAAGCTAAAATAAGACTTCAGAAGGGGGAAAAAGTAAAAAGATGATTGAGAAAAGGAGAACAGCAGAATACCTGTGAATGGAAACAATTGCTGTTTTCAGGAAATGATTATCATAACATAAATACATCCACACAAAAGTTGTTTTCTGGATTAGTGCCATGGAATGGTACACAATTTAAGATTGAAGAAATAATTAACTTAGGTTGTGAAAGCTGATTACTTGAGAAATCCAAGACGTGTCAGGTTGGTTGTTACAGTGTTCTCTTAAGGACAGGATGAATGAAAGGCGGATCGCATAGCAAGAGATCAAGCTATGTTTCATGTGTCCACAAGATGTATCATAAACTTGTCTGTGAGATCCAGCAAAAGTACTGGTATCTTAGAATGTAAGAAATATTTCAAAAAGAAAAGTACCCTTATATTTAACATTCTAAATATCCTTTAATGCTTCAGAAATGTGAAGAAAAAAGGGACAGGTACTATATTTGAAACAGAGAGGAGAAAAATGTTTAAGTTTAATGTAAAAGAAAATGTTCTGTACTATTATCAGAGTGTGTTAGGAATTGGTGGGAAAAGACAGAATAATTTGATTTCTTCTTTTATAAAATTAGACATTCTCTCTCTCTGTTTGTACAAAGCATACTTAAACCTTCACTTGCTTTGGTTATTTGTCTGCTTCTTTTAATTCTATGATTCAATTATGTTCGAGACATTCATTTGGGATAATAACATCTTTATCCTTTAACAGAAGTAAATTTTTTTCTGTTTCAAAATCAAACTTTTCTGAGTTCTTTTCACATTCATTCCTATTCCTTAGGCACTAATACAAGATCATTCTCTTACAGAGGCTGTGGTTTCTTAAGATTCCTCATCAGATTCCTTTACAAAGGGAGTAGATGTCATGGAGGAGATCTGCTTTCAGCATGTTCTGTGGGTTTAAGCACCAAATCTATATCATATACTGAGCAAGGCAGCAATGACATTAATTTGGCAAAGACTGAGGACATTGTAATCATTAGTATTATTTTCCAGTAACACCTCAGATTTACTTGCAGGCAACTTATCACTCAGTACCTTTTATTTATGAAATATATCTGGGAGGATCATATTCTACAGGCCCCTATTTCCTAGGCATTCACCATTGTAGATTTGGATGGCATCCTATAATTATCAACAACATATGATACATTTCCTTTTTTGACTTTTTTTTTTTACATAAATTTCTCCTCTTCCCTGTAGTAGAACCCAATTAAACTCCTCAATTGATTCTGGTGGCAGTGGTGCCAGAAGTGCATTCCTTACTATCTGCCTCARTGTCCTGGGTTCCTGAATGAAAGACACATATATGTAGCCTTCATATTTTATTTGCCTAAAATAGCTCAATATCAGTACCTCTTCTTAACCTTCATATGGCTAATCCATCCCCCTCTGATATTCCTGAGTTATTACTTACTAAAAAAAAAAATTGCCATGAATTCCTGGGCTGAGTTTACTTTGAGCTTTGTATTCCTTATAGATAAACTATATAGAGAGGTGTTAGAATTATGTCAAATACCCTGCAACTATCTTTGAATTTTCCACTGGTATTTAGCATGACACTCAAGATGACTTCTTATTCTTAAACTATGAACCTTATTTCAAAGCATGTGTATAAACTTGTTTAAAAAACCTACAAGGTGGAAGAATATACTTTCAAACCCTGTTAGGCTTATTTCAAAATAAAGGTCACCAGCTGAATTGAAAATATAAGGAATAAACCATTCCAAAGCAGCAGTTAGTAAAGATGTTCAGATGGATTTGTCTGTGTGCCTTTTCTATTTTGCCATTTAGGATAATAACCCAAAATTCCTGTGAAGCTCACATTAGATAGAATTTGGGTGTCCTGTAAGGTATATTAGAGCATTATATCATTATCTTTATATCATCTTAACACCACTGATTCACACTTCTATCTATACCTACTTATAAGCAGGCAGCTAGTAAATGCAGGATTTAAACACAGAATTCCTATGGAGACCAGGGTAGACAGAATTTGAGTATCCTGTCAGCCAGTCTTACCTTACCGGACGCCCTAAGTGGTCGACACAGATATGGAAATCGATGCAAAATACATGAGGAATTTTTATTTAAAAAAAAAAAAACTAGCATGCTAGGGCCGCTCTGCATATGAAGAGAAAGAGTGACCGTGTTGCAGGGGCCTTTATACCCTCC
Source organism: Apodemus speciosus (assembly GCA_002335545.1). NCBI lineage: Eukaryota > Metazoa > Chordata > Mammalia > Rodentia > Muridae > Apodemus > Apodemus speciosus. Next base: position 185,706 of record BDUI01000640.1, on the reverse strand, counting down.
TCAGAGCCCCACCAGTAAGCACACTGCGATTGGCAGACCAGTGTTACATTTAAACTAATTGGTTGTTAGGTGATGAAGTAGATGGCCAAGGGTYAGTCCTCTGGAATGTGTCCCCACCCTTAGGTTGGTCTCCCTCTCCCCTATGTGGTCTGGGGAATATAACTTAGCCTCTGACCTTTTTAAAGTTCCTGAGTTAACTCTTTCAGTATTAGAGCAATATACCTTTATACTGTCTTTAAAGCAATTAATTCAAACTTTCATTAACATCTGCCTATAGTAAGCAGGTAATTTTTATGTATTAAGCTCCCAGCCTAGAGCAGCTATCTTGCTATATCATCGGAGCCACAGACATTTATTTTATTAATACCTATTCACTGCCTTCTCTACTTGAAGTCAATGATTTATTTTCCCTATCCTAGTTCTGAACCACAGGCAGAATTCTCCACCTGATTTGGACAAATTCTGTAAATAAATCTGTCCTAAAAGTAAATAACCCCCAATTTTTATAAATTCACAGTTCAATCAATCTTTGCCCCAAGATGTAGGGAACTTCCATTCTTCAGCTCTCTGACTCAGAGCAGCCTGCATTCCCCACAGCAGGGGACCTCAAAGCCTGCCAGCAGTTTCTTTGTTTCAAGTTTTCTGTGCTTGAGTCCAAGTGACTAGTTCCAGCTCTACCCAGATACTCACTTAAAAAAAAAACAAAAAAACAAAACCTCTAACTCTCAGGATAATAATCTTAAATTTCTAGTGGATTCTTGCCCAGCATGATGATTTGCCACCTGTTGTGGGAAATATTAAAAAAGAAGCGCATGTTTCTGGGCTATGCCCTGCTATTCTCTGACCTGGCAGGCTGGCCACTGCACTGGTAGGCAATGGCTGACCTGGTTTTATCTAGTGGAGACTGACTCAGTGATCCACAATCTCTCCATCTAGCTTCCTAGGTTCCCACTAGTGGGTCACTACAATGCCAGCCCCAATGTTTCAACCTCCCATTCCCTGGCCTTTGTGGTGCAGAAAAAACCCAGGCTTTGCTGCCCTACCTTTCTCTCTTGAACCCAGAAAACATCACACAAAGTTACTTTAGAACAACAGTAACTCGATCAATAGGTGCAACAACTAAAATCCTAACTTGTAACCCTTAAATCTAAATCCTCCAGTGTTGAATCTTGACATATCAACCATTGAAACCGGGAAGACGCTTGTAATTACATCTTCTCCTCATGCTATCCCTGTCCAAAAAACCCCCAAACAAAACAACAAAACAAAACAAAAAACAAAAAAATAAAACAAAACATAACTCTTTAAATATTTTTATTGGATATTTTATTTATTTACATTTTAAATGTTATTCCCTTTCCTGGTTTCCCTATTGGAAATCCCCTTTCCCACCTCCCCTCTCCCTGCTTCTATGAGGGTGCTCCCCTCACCCACCAACCCACTCCAGCCTCCCAGCCCTGGCATTCCCCTATACTGGGGCATCAAGCCTTCACAGGAAGAAGGGCATCTCCTTCCATTGATGTCTGAAAAGGCCATCCTCTGCTATATATGAAGCCAAGGCCATTGGTCCCTCCATGTGTGCTCTTTGGTTGGTGATTTAGTCCCTGGGAGCTCTGGGAGGGGGTCTGGTTGACTGATATTATTGTTCTTCCTATGGGGTTGCAAATCCCTTCAGCTCCTTTAGTCCTTTCTCTAACTACTCTATTTGGGACTCCCTGCTTTGTCCAAAGGTTGGCTGAACATCTGCCTTTGCATTGCTCAGGTTCTGGCAGAACCTCTCAGGAGACAGCTATATCAGGCTTCTTTCAAAAAGCAGTTTTTGGCATCCACAATAGTGTCTGAGTTTGGTGTCTGTATATAGTATAGATCCCCAGGTGCAGCAGTCTCTGGATGGCTTTTCCTTCAGTCTCTGCTCCATACTTTGTCTCCATATTTTCTTAAAAAAGGAGCAATTCTGGGTTAAAATTTTGGAAGCCTCAACCAGGGACCATGCCTAAACTCTCTACAGTTTCTCCCTCCTCCTTGTTGGGTATTTCAGCTAATGTCATCCTTGTTGGGTCCTGGGAGCCTCTTGCTTTCCTGGCATCTGGGAAATGCTGGTAGCTATTCCCAGTTCCCCATCCTCCACTGCTACATACCCCTGTTCAAATATCATCCCTGTGTCCTCGAATGAATACCTGATCCTTTCCCCCCTCCCCCCTCTTTTCTTCCTTCTAAGTCCCTCCCATCCTCTACCTCCTATGAGTATTTTTCCCCCTTCTAAGAAGGACTGAAGCATCCACACTTTGGTTTTCCTTCTTGAGCTTCATATGGTCTGTGACTTATATCTTGGTCAGAAGCTTGAAAGAACCCAGATATTCTTCAACACAGGAATGAATACAGAAAATGTGGCACATTTACACAATAGAGTACTACTCACCTATTAAAAACAATGACTTCATGAAATTCTTATACAAATAGATATAACTAGAAAATATCATCCTGAGTGAAGTAACCCAGTCACAAAAGAACACACATGGTATGCACTCACTGATAAGTGGATATTAGTCCAAAAACTCAGAATACCCAAGATAGTTATGCGAATTTATATTTCATCTTTGTTGCCCTAGACCCAGACTTTGTCTTGGGCTATGATCCACAGGCTACTACATGGTGGTTATGGTCTCTGTCTCACGCTACTGAGGCATGGTATCTCTCCTCTCCTGGCATGGTGGACCTCTCTCCTTCCTCTTTCCTCTGGCCCTTGCCTGACAATCCTACAAGTCCTGCCTCTTTCTCATTGCCCAACCATTGGCCCTTTGCATTTGTGTTTATCAATCAAAACCAACTGAGGTCAGGGTTCCTGAAGTATCTTACATGCAGACATGCAGTTTCTTGTGCAATTTTTGGGATCCAGATTAACATAATACAAGTAGCATTAGAATAAACCCACAACATTTCTCATGCAAGTTATGTTATAAGCACATCTTGGGGGCTAAAAATTGCATGAAAGCTCATTTATAGCCCATCCATTTTCCCTATTAATTTGCATCAAAAAAGGAGTACAGATTAGTTCCATCTGTTTCCTGAGATAGTTCATTATTGAAAAATCCACTGTTAGAACCTGCTATTTCTTTCTTTGTGGTCATGATAAGACACTTAAGAAATAGAGGGTTTTAAAGCTTTCTATCAGATTGTGTGTATCACACCTGCAGATATTTGCTTAAGAGTAAAAACAAAAAAATAGATGCCTCCATAATAAACCTATAGGAGTTAGTTTTGTATTCAGAGCACAGAGTCTGATCTTTTCGTTTCCTATGAACAGCATTTAGAGTTAGCAGAAACACATTGCCACCCAGAGTCAAACTGAAGCCAGTGATTAGGAAAGTGACAGATTTGGGAATCAGACCAGACATGTTCTCTAAACATATTTTAAGAATTCTGACAAACAAGTAGTTCTGATTGGATTGCTTTGAGAAGAACAGCTTGTTAGTGTAGCTAGGAGACATGGTGCTTTCTATATTCTAGAGGTTGAGAGTATAAATAACCAAAGACATTTGTTGTTCTAATCTGTGGCCAAAATAGTAAAAGGTGCACATACATTTATATCTACAGCACACAGTAAATGTAAACAGGCACACAAGGGTTATAATTGTCTTAAATAACATTAATTATTTAAATGATACTGTAGAGATTAAAAATGTAAAAAATTGTCTATCTTTAGATATATTTTAGACTTGTAGTCAGAGATATATTAATAAATTGGACTCATAGTATCTGCCATATTGTTTTTGACCCAATTTGGAATTTGTTTACCATGGTATACATTCTACTTTGTCAGACCATAATTCACCAGTGTCTGAAACCTGTGTTTCAGTATTTGCTGTAGAGGTCCTCAAGTTTGATTTTCTAAATGCTTTCTAGTGTTGTTTGATAAGGTCTGAGGAAATGATGAGGAATCACTAATCAGGCTTTAATATAGATAATTGCTTATTATTACAATTTCACAAACACAGAAAATAGACATTCAGAGTACTGAGCTCACATTAGTACTTTGCCTTCTGACACTATTTTCTTGCTGCATTCTCACTCCTTAAGAACTATTCATGGTAAAGTTACTGTGAACAGCACTTCAAAAATTACCTTTCTTAGCCTTACTGCATCTATGCCCCATTCTTTCACATTTATACTTTTGCCTGGAAAGCTCAGTGGGAAGAAAATGACTATACCATGTAACCCCATCTTCTATCTCCCAACCAATGGGAAGAGAGGAGCAAAGAAAAATCCCCAGGGTTTATAAATACAGTTGTTTTGAATTGTTGAGTATTTGATGAAGGCCATAGGTCCACAAGATCTTCTTTACAAACTGTTGTTTTTAAATGTTTAGTTGGTTCATTAATTTAAAAGTAAGCTTTGGAAATTCCACTCTAGTATAAAAGCAATGGAACTATCTGATACACAAACAGAGAAAGACTCGTGAATAAGAAGAAAGCTATAAATATTTGCTAGTCCATTTCTTCTGACAGCCTGCTGGAGAATCTGAAACAGTCCACCTAGCCAATTGCTTGAAAGAGAGTGGGTAGCACCAAGGTGGGAGTAGGACCTTCCTATAAGGACTTTTAAATAAACTAAAGTAAATGAAGCATCACTATAATAGGGTTCTAAAGAGCGATAAAGACTACATAAAATACAACTTTCAGCATGATAAGACTAATTTATACTGTATGGTCTTGGTGGTCCAAMAATGTTTTTGTGCATGCTAGAGATGGTGAGGCCAGAGGGCCCAGTAATACTAACCTGACCTTGAAGGCCTGGGAGACTTCTGAAAAGCAATTAGTCTTCAGTTTATTTTTGAAGACTGAAGAATCTGGTTCTAATATTAATGAAGAAGGGTGCCAGCAGCTGGAGCAGCAGCGGCGGTGGGAACRACAGCAACCATAACAACACTAATGCATGCACTCACTATCCAGAAAGGGTCAAAAGGGGACAAGTAATGCCTGTTCTCTCAGACCTCTGTATATGCAGATCTCTGAGAAAGTGCTGTCTGTACAGTTTGTCTAGATACCCTCCCAGATCTGGCCTGAGATATGACTTTCAGTTGATGACAGAACCAATTAAATTGACAACCTAGTACTCACTTTTAGAAAACATTGATTTCAAATACCAGAGAGGTGGGACTGTTGTCAATGAGCTTCTTAGTTAAGGAGTCTATTAAGACTGGATATGTTCATCCCCTGAAGGAATCCTGAAAAACAAAAACAAACAAACAAACAAACAAAAAAAAAACAACTCGATAACCTTCTTGAATAGGTGTACATGATGAGATGCCTTGAGAGAAATGATAGCAGGTTTTGTCAATTCACTGACCATTGGCGCAGTTATGAAATCATTTCAAACCCCAAACCAATTATAAATCCAAATATTTTTATTATCCAGAGAATTTAAAGGAAACTATTCTGTGTTAGCTCATTGTGAGAAAGATTGCATTTCACACAGATACTCCAATGTTTTTGTTTCTAGACTGATAACTTCTGAGTAGATAAGATGTCACATACCAGGATATAAACAACATGAGATATAGTGAGTATGAAAATTTACTCAACTCAATTTGCCTATCTGGAGAAGTATATTATAGAATTCTTCTAGAACCAAGATTTCAGGGTATGATCAGTACAGGTCAGTAGCTTTCTATATCAGCACATCTTAATGCCCTTATTGATACATGGGGAATTATTTATTTTGTCAGTTAATATATAATCCTAGTTTTGTTCAGGAAGGAATATTGTTAAAGTGAAGGCTTTATTCAAATATGAGAGAACTCTACAGATTAATGTTGATGATTAAGCCAAGTTTATGGATTTGTAAAAATGTGAAGTTCCATTAGTGAAAATGAGATTACCTGTGGTAGGTTCTTGTGTGTGTGCGCGTGCGTGCGCGCGTGCGTGCGTGCGTGCGTGCGTGCGTGTGTGTGTGTGTGTGTGTGTCTGTGCTCACATGCTGTTATAGCATGTTCAGACATGCAAAGCTTTGTATTAGCATGTTATTGCTGTTTGGGGTTTAAATCAAACTAATGCAACCAAGTAATCTTTATCCCCTAAAAATCAAAAAGAGCCTGTAAAGTGTACTTCAGTGTCAAAGACAGAGCACAGAAAGTTTGCAGTAGAACATAGCTGAACATTATGTTTCCTCTTAATTGGTGTGTCTGTTTGCAGAATGTTATTGTACATGTACATATGTACAATGAATAATATTGTGCATATTATTACATGGTTTGATGTTTCTTTCCTTCATTTCCTATATTTCTTCACACATCAAATATGGATACATATGGGATACATATGGGATACATATGGGATAACTGATAAGGTTTTGGATTAGTGAGATGATATGGCAGATATAAAAGAAAAGAACAATGAATTAAATATTTAATAAGGCTTCTAAGGAAACCGCAAAACCCATAAGAAACAAACAAAACTGAACTTGTCTTATAACATTGCTAATAATGATGCCACTTGACAAAATCCAGAATTACCCAGGAGACAAACTTCTGGGTATATCTGAATGGAGTGTCTAGATTGAATTAGCTGAGAAGAGATTGTTATCTTGTAAGGGTCAGAGCATGGACATTGACAGTCATTACATGCTGGATTATGCACATATGTTCAACAGCCAATTAAACAAAGAAATAATAGAAGAAAGCAGAGATTTATTCAATGTGGCCATATTAGGAAGAGGAACAAAGACATCCAGTATATGCTGCACTCCAGCAAGTCCATTTTTGGAGTGGGTCATGACAAAGCTTTAGGTTTCCATGTAGGGCAAGAGGTGTGATAAATAAGCAGCACCTGATTACTTGTGTCCTGTCATCATTGTCTTGGTTCAAGTTTCTCCTTCGATGATATCTGAGAAATTATCAGCACCATGTGAAATCTTCTGAGAGAGAAGCATCAACTTTGACTGGAACAAGGGCATACACTGCCTTTCTCTTCTACGATGGAAAGGCTACTGAAGAGGTTCTAATATCTTGTAGTCTCTTGTTTCAGCTATCTGATGGTCAAAGAGAGGGAAACCAGTACCACTTTAGAATGTCCTCATTCCTTCTTGTACACATGTGTTTCCCCACAGTTTTTATTGCTTAATCTTGACAAAAAATGCCTCTGTCTAAAACCAACATAAACAGAAAATTCAAGTAGGAACTAAGGTTAGAATACATTCAGTCAGTGCCAGGTAATAGCATACAAAAACATTTCTTTACACATCTTGACTCAATTTTTGAAGGGCTGCAACAACTTACTTCAATTTGTTGTTGTTTTTGTTGTTGTTGGCTTTGAGGCAGGGCTTTACTATGAAACCTACAATTTCTTCAAACTTATATATAACTTGCTTCAGCTTCTCAGCATTAATTCATTTTGATTCTGACAATTTCTTTCCTTGTTTATGAACATTATTCTTTGAAGACATTTTTTTTTGTTTTTGTTTTTGTTTTTTTGTTTTTTTTTTTTTTTGAGACAGGTTTTCTCTGTGTAGTCCTGGCTGTCCTGGAACTCACTCTGTAGACCAGGCTGGCCTAGAACTCAGAAATCCGCCTGCCTCTGCCTCCCAAGTGCTGGGATTAAAGGCATTTAATCCCAGCCTTTGAAGACATTCTTAACTAACCATGTAGTGATTTAATCTTGATAGTCCTTTATTCATTAAATGAGATATATCCTTGTTTGTCCCGATCTGATACCATATTGTAGGTATAAGGGTCAGATAAAGAGTTAACACCAGGTAAACCCTATATAGGCAATTTTTTTCTTTTTTTTTT
>BDUI01000640.1:148117-164009 GCA_002335545.1 Apodemus speciosus | reverse complement strand
TGAGTTTGATGGGAGAAGGTTACTATTTTGCTTTTTCCGGGGTGTAGTTTCCCTCCTTTTATTGGAGTTTTCCTCCTATTATCCTTTGTAGGGCTGGGTTTGTGGAAAGATATTGTGTAAATTTGGTTTTGTCATGGAATATTTTGATTTCTCCATCTATGTTGATTGAGAGTTTTGCAGGGTATAGTAGTCTTGGCTGACTTTTGTATTCTCTTAGATTCTGCATGAGATCTGCCCAGGATCTTCTAGCTTTCATGGTCTCTGGTGAGAATTCTGGTGTGATTCTAATAGGTCTTCCTTTACGTATTACTTGGCCTTTTTCTCTTACTGCCTTTAATAGTCTTTCTTTGTTTAGTACGTTTGGAGTTTTGACTATTATGTGACTGAAGGTATTTCTGTTCTGGTCCATTCTTTTTTGGAGTTCTGCCCTCTGCTGCTTTTACATTCACTGTTTTAAATGCATATTTGTTATCAAGATAGAAGAGGGTTTATTTCTGCACTGTATATCATGTCTTAGACTGGGTCTAAGTGTCTCCTGTTCTGTTTTTTCCTCACAGATATGCTGGTGTCTCATGTCTTCTCTGTGGCCTGGAGATTATTCTGCACCTAAATGCTTCTGTTTTCTTTCAGCAAGCAGATGATAGGTCCTCAGGTTTCTCTCCATTGATGACTGACTTAGGTTCCTATTGATGTGAAACAATGCTGTAATAGACAGCACCTTGGAGAAGAAAAGGTTTATTTGACATGTACTTCATATTCAAGGGAAACTGCGACAGGAATTCAGGGCAGGAATCTGGAGACTGTAATTGAGGTATTGAGAAATGGTCAGTTTATTAGCTTACTTTCTTATATAAATCAAAACCACCTGCCAGATGGGACCCTCCCGCATCAAGACTTAATGAAGAAAATGATTTACAAATTTGCCTGCCGAACAGGCAATCTGATAGAGGCATTTTCTCAACTAAGTTTCCTTTTTACAGTTAACTGTAGCTTGTAATTCTACATTTCAAAGTTACAATATTCCATACACACAAACACATACAAACACACACACACACACACACACACACACACACACACACACACACACATGAATATACACATACCCCACCACCACAAAGACTGACAATAACAAAAAAATTAAAAATCTTGACCTTCCATAAATACCAAAACCCTTTGAACTTTTAATAAAGCACCTTTCTCGGGAATGTGTAAAAAACTGAACAATGATTTTGTTCTGATATAAGAGACACATACCTGAATATATAAAAGAAAGTTCTTAAAACCTGATATACTGTGGAAAGCTACTATTTTTGAACATACACATGGAAATTCTAAAACAGAGTCTATCATTGTAAGAAAAAGTGACAATGATAAGTGGCCTTTTCAGAGTACTCTGACTTCACTGTGAGGGCTGTGAGATGCTTGCCTGTGGGGAAATGCAGACTATCTGATTTATTGCTATTTCCTCCCAGTGTTTTTGTGTGGCTCATTCATCCCTGGACAATTTCTGATTTACAAGTTCCCAGAAGGAAAAAAGAGATAAATGCAAAGTAAAATGTGAGCCTTTCAGTGAATTAAAGCATCTGCCAGGGTGATCCATTCTCAATAGAAAAGTAAACTTAATTAAAAAAGAAGGAAAAATACTAATGTTGTGACCCATAATCAAATCCAGGGTTGCCAGGCTGAGAGAAAAAAAGCTGTGCTGAAAACCTCATAATTAAGTGATGGGGTAAAGATATCACAAGATTTTCATTCCATGTTCTTGTTTACAGTAATTCATTTMTTTATTTATACATTCTTTGTCTTGTTAAAAACAAATCAAGGCCAATTAATTCTGGCTCATTTGCATTTGTACGTGTTCCAGCTATCTGTATTAGAAATAAAAGCAACAGTTAGGAAATGTCTCTTTCACCCTTGTTCATTGGTATGAAAATTAAAGCGCTAGCTGATTGCTAATTCCCTGGACTTATATGTTTATCTAGCTGGCACAGAAACCTGAGCAAAAAGATGTAATGGAAGTGTACCAATGGGCCTTGAGGAATCCACTACCTGTAGGCCTAAAAGGTGATTAGAAAATGGTCAGTACTTGTCAACCTAGTAAAAATTCAGATGGAAGGACATTATTTTCTAATTATTAAATGTTAAAGCTTGTTGGAATAAGCAAAAGTTTGCTTCTGGCACTCATACTAAACATATACTAGCAACTTGGTTTATTTTATTCCTTAAACAGTTATAATTTAAACTCTCTAGCTTAATTTTTCTAGGTTTTCACTTCCTTTTTCCCATGTTTGCTTTCTTTTACTCAGATTTCTTTTGAGAAGTAGGTGGATAAGATCATTGGACATGTATAAAATTTGTATAAATGCATTTCTCTCTAGGCATAATTCATTCATGTAAAGAACATATGTGCATGTAGCCACAGGAAGTCATCTAGGCTGTTCACTACATCCTCCTGCTTTATAGCCAAGAAATAAAAATATCCAGTTTTTCTCAGGAATGAAGATTTGTTCCATGAAATATTTATATGTTAGAATAGATGTCTTATTTACTCTAAACTCTAAACATGGGTACTAATGGAAATTCATATCAAGAATATAATTTTGAACAAAAATGTTACATGAGAATTTTTAAGTGAATAATAACAAAAAGGGAATAGGACAGGATTCTTTCTCCTTATCCTAGAGTCTGAACTTGAGGGAAGAAGAAGCAGCTCAGGTAAGCTAAGTAGAGGCTGTGCACCTAAGTCCTGCTTGTGTTTAGATGAAAATCTCCTATGGCATCTTCAAAGTCTTTATAGTTCTGTGATTTTCTCTTTTTTCCTTATGATATTGGTCCATGTTTTCATTTGATATTAGCTGTGGGTGAATTTTGGCTCATAGGTTAAGGTCTTTTTCTCCCCCCCCCCTTTTTTTTATTGCATATGATCTTCATTTACATTGCCATGGTAAAACCATTCCCAATTTCCCCCTTCCCTAAAGCCCAACCCCTCCTTCCTCCCCCTCCATGTATATGACTCTCCACCCGACACACTCCCATCTCCCCCCCCCCTTGGTTTCCCTTTGTTGGGGCCTCTGTTGAACCTCTACCTGACCAAGGACCATTCTTCCCACTGATGACCAACAAGGCCTCCCTCTGCCACATTTTTGGCTGGAACCATGTGTGCCCTTTGGTTGATGGTTCGGTCCCTGGGAGTCTCAGGGCATCTGGGTGGCCGAAATCATTGAGGTCTTTTTCAAATTTACTTGTTGCAGATGTGCCATCGCTTCAGGACTTGAAGAAGTCTGTGTTTTTCCATTGAAGTGCTACTGTATGTTTTCCAAATGCTTCTAGGAAATCTTCTTGCCTATCTATATCTAGGAGCAGCATGTATAAAATGAGTTGACTGCTTATAGCTTGCTAGCTATTAGATGACATGGGATGTCTGTGGGTCCCAGCATACTGGGATACTGAAAAGGCACACTATATCAGCAGAGAATCCTGATGTTCTGCCAAGAAAGCTGCAAGCTTGAGAAAGTAGCCTTCATGATCATTTTCTCATGGGAAAGTAACTGTTTTCAATTCTAAGAAGCAACATATCTAAGTGTTGGATTGCTGACAGATTTCTCAATCTGCAAGGAGGCTTGGGGCATGTTGAACCAAGATAAGCTATTGCTAGAAAAATAGCAGCTGGTAAGAACTAAAAGCTGTGGGAAATCTTCATTTTGCTTTGACTATATAAGTCTGGACCTTTGAATAAACTACACTTTGGTATACTTTGTTGCTGTATGTCCCCTGTGTCCTGGTAAATACGATCCTTCCCTGGGAAACCAAATGCACTACACAYTGACACTGTGTACCWCTTTGAGGCTGTATCTCTATCTCTGCATTCCATGGCACTATAAGTGATGTGGTCTGATGATGTCTCAACATCTAAATACAGTTTAAACTTTCCAGTCCATATTTTTAATATGCACTGTATATAGATTTTACTTAGATCTATAAACAAGCTATTAAAGGTATTAGGAAGACTATGCATCAATTTGGCAAAAACTAACTTAACATAGTGAAGTTTCTAGTATTAAATTATGTTTTTAGGATGCTTGGTATTTGGTTTTGGTTTCTTTTGTTATTGTTTGTAGTTTTATACATACACATAAAACATATATGCTTATGTTAAATTTACATAAACATTATGTTGTTTATTGGGAGGATTATACATAATATTTTAAAACCATTTGTGTCCATTTTTACTCTCAGTTTAGGTGCAATTTATTTTAATAATTCTCATTTTGTTATGTGAACTTGGCTGACTCATTTATCATTTATGAGAGTTTTGTATTCTTTCGTAAATCCTTTGGTATTTTCTAAATGAACAATCATGCCTCCAGTATCATAAACATTATAATCATTATCATCACTCCTCTCTCTATCATCATTATTGCAATCATTTCCCACCATTTTTATCATCATCATCATCACAATCATCTTCATCATCACCACCACCATGAAACTCGTCATCACCATCATGTATTTTTATCATCATCATCATCATCATCATCATCATCATCATCATCATTTTGCTCTTTTTACTCATTATCAGTATCACTATCAATTTCATCATTACCAACAACACCACCTCCATTATCATTTATCATTCTCATTCTCCTCAGAATAATTTATTGCCTTCTTTCTGTGTTGTTCTACAAGGCCCTCATCATCTGGCTGGAACTTCTGGTATGGTACTAATTTAATATTCTTGTCTATTATAAAGGAGACTGTAAAAATCTCAAACTAGCTTCTTATACACCGATACAGTTTTCTTTTTAAACTTGCAAACCTGAAGATTTTTCTTCTGAGCCAGGGGTTCTCTGTATATCTTGGAACTCACTGTGTGTACCAGACTAGCCTGGGACTCATATCTATCTGCCTCTGCTTTCTGAATGCTGGGGTAATAGTTCTGCACCACCATGCCTAGCAGCCTGGAGGTTTCTTTCTTTATTTATTTATTTATTTATTTATTTATTTATTTATTTACATTTAATTTTGTATTTTTGAATTATTTTAATTTTTAAAACTTATTTACTTTGCATCCTGCTCAATACCTCCCTCCTGGTCACACCCTTCCATAATCCTCACCCCCCCCATCACTCCTGACCTCCTTTGAGCAGGTTGGGATCTCCTTGGTAGCCCCCAATCTGGCACTTCAAATTTCTGTCAGGCTGGACACTTCTCCCTCTGATGCCATACAAGGCAGCCCAGCTAGAAGAGCATAGCCCACGAATAGGCAGCAGCTTTTTGGAAAGCACCAGCTCCAATTGTTTGAGACCTACATGAAAATCAGAATACACATCTGTTACATATGTACTTGGAGGCCTTGGTCCAGCCTATGTATGTTCTTTGGTTGGTTGTTTGGACTGATAGCCCACAAAGATGCAGGTTAGTTGATTCTGTTAGTTTTACTGTGGAGTTCCTATCACTTGGGATTTCCAATCCTTCCTCCTATTCTTCAATATGAGTCCCCAAGCTTCATCCACGTCTTGGCTATAGGTGTTTGCATCTGTCTGAGTCAGCTGCTAATTGTAGCCTTTCAGAGGAAAAGGTGCTCCTGTCTGCAAGGATAAGAGTGTCATTAGTAGTCATAGGAACTAGTACTTGCATTTGGGATGGGTCTGAAGTTGGGACAGTTATTCGTTGACCATTTCCTTGGTCATTGCTCCATCCCCTGTGCCTGCATTACTTTTTAAAAAATTTATTATTTTATTTTTATTTTATTAGATACTCACTTTATTTACATTTCAAATGGTATCCCCCTTCCNCTTTGAGGCTGTATCTCTATCTCTGCATTCCATGGCACTATAAGTGATGTGGTCTGATGATGTCTCAACATCTAAATACAGTTTAAACTTTCCAGTCCATATTTTTAATATGCACTGTATATAGATTTTACTTAGATCTATAAACAAGCTATTAAAGGTATTAGGAAGACTATGCATCAATTTGGCAAAAACTAACTTAACATAGTGAAGTTTCTAGTATTAAATTATGTTTTTAGGATGCTTGGTATTTGGTTTTGGTTTCTTTTGTTATTGTTTGTAGTTTTATACATACACATAAAACATATATGCTTATGTTAAATTTACATAAACATTATGTTGTTTATTGGGAGGATTATACATAATATTTTAAAACCATTTGTGTCCATTTTTACTCTCAGTTTAGGTGCAATTTATTTTAATAATTCTCATTTTGTTATGTGAACTTGGCTGACTCATTTATCATTTATGAGAGTTTTGTATTCTTTCGTAAATCCTTTGGTATTTTCTAAATGAACAATCATGCCTCCAGTATCATAAACATTATAATCATTATCATCACTCCTCTCTCTATCATCATTATTGCAATCATTTCCCACCATTTTTATCATCATCATCATCACAATCATCTTCATCATCACCACCACCATGAAACTCGTCATCACCATCATGTATTTTTATCATCATCATCATCATCATCATCATCATCATCATCATCATTTTGCTCTTTTTACTCATTATCAGTATCACTATCAATTTCATCATTACCAACAACACCACCTCCATTATCATTTATCATTCTCATTCTCCTCAGAATAATTTATTGCCTTCTTTCTGTGTTGTTCTACAAGGCCCTCATCATCTGGCTGGAACTTCTGGTATGGTACTAATTTAATATTCTTGTCTATTATAAAGGAGACTGTAAAAATCTCAAACTAGCTTCTTATACACCGATACAGTTTTCTTTTTAAACTTGCAAACCTGAAGATTTTTCTTCTGAGCCAGGGGTTCTCTGTATATCTTGGAACTCACTGTGTGTACCAGACTAGCCTGGGACTCATATCTATCTGCCTCTGCTTTCTGAATGCTGGGGTAATAGTTCTGCACCACCATGCCTAGCAGCCTGGAGGTTTCTTTCTTTATTTATTTATTTATTTATTTATTTATTTATTTATTTACATTTAATTTTGTATTTTTGAATTATTTTAATTTTTAAAACTTATTTACTTTGCATCCTGCTCAATACCTCCCTCCTGGTCACACCCTTCCATAATCCTCACCCCCCCCATCACTCCTGACCTCCTTTGAGCAGGTTGGGATCTCCTTGGTAGCCCCCAATCTGGCACTTCAAATTTCTGTCAGGCTGGACACTTCTCCCTCTGATGCCATACAAGGCAGCCCAGCTAGAAGAGCATAGCCCACGAATAGGCAGCAGCTTTTTGGAAAGCACCAGCTCCAATTGTTTGAGACCTACATGAAAATCAGAATACACATCTGTTACATATGTACTTGGAGGCCTTGGTCCAGCCTATGTATGTTCTTTGGTTGGTTGTTTGGACTGATAGCCCACAAAGATGCAGGTTAGTTGATTCTGTTAGTTTTACTGTGGAGTTCCTATCACTTGGGATTTCCAATCCTTCCTCCTATTCTTCAATATGAGTCCCCAAGCTTCATCCACGTCTTGGCTATAGGTGTTTGCATCTGTCTGAGTCAGCTGCTAATTGTAGCCTTTCAGAGGAAAAGGTGCTCCTGTCTGCAAGGATAAGAGTGTCATTAGTAGTCATAGGAACTAGTACTTGCATTTGGGATGGGTCTGAAGTTGGGACAGTTATTCGTTGACCATTTCCTTGGTCATTGCTCCATCCCCTGTGCCTGCATTACTTTTTAAAAAATTTATTATTTTATTTTTATTTTATTAGATACTCACTTTATTTACATTTCAAATGGTATCCCCCTTCCTCGTTACCCCTCCAAAAACACCCTATCCCATCCCTCCTCCCTCTGCATGTCACTTCTCCCCTTCTCACCCCCCCCCGTCCCAATTTCATGAACTGGCATTTTCCTACACTGGGGCATCGAACCTTTATAGGACCAATGGCCTTTCCTCTCATTGATGTCTGAAAAGGCCATCCTCTGCTACATATGAAGCTGGGGCTGTGGGTCCCACCATGTATATTCTTTGGTTGGTGGTTCAGTACCTGGGAGCTCTGGGGGTACTGTTTGGTGCATGTTATTGTTCCTCCTATGGGGCGGGCTGTAAACCTCTTCAGCTCTTTGGGTTCTTTCTCTAGCTCCTCCATTGGGGACACTATGCTCAGTGCATTGGTTGGCTGTGAGTCATGGGTATTTTGATCCCCCTCCTAAGAAGGATCAAAGTATCTACACTTTGGTCTTTCTTATTGAGCTTCATGTAGTCTGTGAGTTGTATCTTGAGTATTCCAAGCTTTTGGGCTAATATATACTTATCAGCAAGTGCATACCCTGTATGTTCCTTTGTGATTGGGTTACCTCACTCAGGATGATATTTTCTAGCTCAATCCATTTGCCTAAGAATTTCATGAATCATTGTTTTTAATAACTGAGTAGTACTCCATTGTGTAAATATATTACATTTTCTGTATCTGTTCCTCTGATGAGGGATATCTGGGTTCTTTCCAGCTTCTGGCTATTATGAACAAGGCTGCTATGAACATAGTGAAGTATATGTCCTTATTACATGTTGGAGCATGTAATATAGGTGGGTCCTATATCAAATTTTCTGAGGAACCAGAGGGTTTTACCAGCTTGCAATCCCACCAGCAATGGAGGAGTGCTCTTCATTCTCCACATCATCTCCAGCATCTGCTGTCCCCTGAGATTTTTATCTTGGCCATTCTGACTGCTTTGAGGTGGAATCTCAGGGTTGTTTTGATTTGCATTTCCCTGACAATTAAGGATGTTGATCATTTCTTTAGGTGTTTCTCAGCCATCTGGTATTCCTCAGTTGAAAATTCTTTGTTTAGCTTTGTACCCAATTTTTTAATAGGGCTATTTGGTTCTCTGGAGTCTAACTTCTTGAGTTCTTTGTATATATTGGATATTAGCCCTTTATCGGGATTATATAGGATTGGTTAAAAATCTTTTCCCAATCTGTTGGTTGCCATTTTGTCCTATTGACAGTGTCCTCTGCCTTACAGAAGCTTTGCAATTTTATGAGGTTCCATTTGTCGACTCTTGATCTTGGAACATAAGCTATTGGTGTTCTGTTCAGAAAATTTTCCCCTGTGTCTATTTTCTCCAGGCTCTTCCTGACTTTCTCTTCTATGAGATTCAGTGAATCTGGTTTTATGTGTAAGTCCTTGATCCACTTGAGCTTGAGCTTTGTACAGGGAGATAAGAATGGATCAATTTGCATTCTTCTACATGTTGACTGCCAGTTGACCCTGAACCATTTGTTGAAAATGCTGTCTTTTTTTCCACTGGATTGTTTTAGCTCCTTTGTCAAAGATCAAGTGTCCATATGTATATGGGTTCATTTCTGGGTCTTCAATCCTATTCCATTGATCTACCTGCCTGTCGTTGTACCAATACTATGCATTTTTTTTTTTTTTAAATCACGATTGTTCTGTAGTATAGCTTGTAGTCAGGGATGGTGATTCAGCCAGAGGTTCTTTTATTGTTGAGTATAGTTTTCACTATCGTGGGGTTTTTTGTTATTCCAAACAAATTTGGAAATTGCTCTTTCTAACTCTATGAAGAATTAAATTGGAATTTCGATGGGAATTTCATTGAAGCAATTTGTTTGTGGAAAAATATTGTATAAATTTGTTTTTGTCATATAATGCCTTGGTTTCTCCATCTATGGTAATTGAGAGTTGCTGGGTATAGTAGCTTGGGTTGGCATTTGTGTTCTCTTAGGTTCTGTATGAAATCTGCACAGGATCTTCTGGCTTTCATATTCTCTGGTGAGAAGTCTGATGTAATTCTGATATGTTACTTGACCATTTTCCCTTAATGTTTTTAATATTCTTTCTTTGTTTAGTGCATTTGGTGTTTTGATTATTATGTTATGGGAGGAATTCCTCTTTTGGCCCAATCCATTTGGAGTTCCATAGGCTTCTTGTATGCTCATGGGCATCACTGTCTTCAGGTTAGGGAAGTTTTCTTCTATAATTTTGTTGAAGATATTTACTGGCCCTTTAAGCTGAAAATCTTAGTTGTCTTCTGTACCTATAATCTTTAAGTTTGGTCTTCTCATTGTGTCTAGATTTTATTGGATTTTTTGGATTAGGAGCTTTTCGCATTTTTCATTTTCTTTGATTGTTGTACCAATGTTTTCTATGGCATCTTCTGCACCTGAGATTCTCTCTTCTATCTCTTGTATTCTGTTGATGCTTGCATTTATGACTCCTTATTTCTTTCCTAGATTTTCTGTCGCCAGGGTTGTTTCCCTTTGTGATTTGTTTATTCTTTCTACTTCCTTTGTTAGACCCTGAATGGCTTTGTTCAACACTTTCACTAGTTTCCTTCTCAAAGTCCTCTATTAGCATTATAAGCTGTGATTTTAAATCCAAATCTTGCTTTTTGGTGTGTTGGGCTATCCAGGACTTGTTATTGTAGGAAAACTGGATTTGGATGATACCATGTCACCTTGGTTTCTGTTGGTATCATTCCTATATTTGCCTTTCACCATCTGGTTATCTCTGTTGTTAGTTGGTCCTGTTGTCTCTGGCTGGAGCTTGTACCTTCTGTGGGCCTGTAAACCTTTCTCAGTACCCCTGGGAGACCAGCTCTCCCCTGCGACAGAGAGTTGTGGACCAGTCCAGCTCCTGGGTGCAGATGGAGCCCAGAAGGACCCTGTCCTAGTTGCTTTGCCACTCCTGTGTCCCCTGTGCTACTGGCTGTACCCTCCTTGCACAGTCACCAGAGAGAAAATGGTAGTCTCACCTCCAAACCTTGGAGTCAAAGCATTCCCTGGAGACCAGGTCTCCCCTGGCAGGACTGGTGCATGGAAGGCTATGGAGCAGCCCAGCTCCTGGGTGCAGGTGGAGCCTGGGGGTATCCTGTCCCAGCTGCTCTGCCAATCCTGTGCTTCCTGTGCTCCTGGTCGTACCTGCCTTGCACAGTCACTGGAGAGAAAATGGCTGTGCCTGAATTTCTTATAGACAGGATACATTTTGGGTTTAAGTGTTTGTTGGTGTGTTGGTGTTTCTATCATTCACTGGGGTTTCTGTTTGGTTACAGGAATTAGCTTCTCCAGGTTCTATATCCCCAATGTAGTGAGTCACAGCTAAGGTCACTCCCATTGATTCTTGGGGATCTCCTTTATCTCAGGTCTCTGTCTAGTCCTGGAGATGTCCCACCCTCACATCTTCATCATAGTCAGCTGCAAATTTCCATTCATTTTAAAGGCTATTTGGCCATCTCTCCTGTACTTCTCCACACCTGATACTGAACACCACACTCCCATTACATTCCCCATCCCCTCTTCTTCCCAGTTCTCTCCCCCCATCTGTTTCTTATGACTATTTTATTCTCCCTTCTACGTAAGATTCACACTCAGGCCTTCCTTCTTGATTAGCTTTCTTGCATCTGTGAAGTATAAAATATTACCTGTGTTTTATGGCTAATATCCACTAATAAGTGAGTACTTACTTTGCAGTTCCTTTGGGGATTGGGTCACCTCACTCAAGATGATATTCTGAAGTTCCATCTGTTTACCTGCAAAATTCATGATGTCATTGTCTTTAATAGCTGAATAGTATATCATTGTGTAGATGTACCACATTTTCTTTATCCATTTTTCATTTGAGAGATATCTAGGTTGTTTCCATTTTCTGGATATTACAAATAAAGCTGCTATGAACATAGTGTCTTGGTGGGACTTTGGGGCATCTTTCTGGTATATACCCAGTAGTAGTTTAGCTGCTTCTTGAGGTAGAACTACTGCCAGTTTTCTGAGAAACCACAAAGTTGAATTCTAAAGTAGTTGTGTAAGTAAGTTTGTGCTCCCACCAGCAATGAAGAAGTGTTCCCCTTTCTTCACATCCTCACCAGCATGTGCTATCTCTTGAGTTTTTGATCTTAGCCATTCTGATGGAAACTTAGTGTTATTTTGATTTGTATTTCCTTGATGACTAAGGACTTCTCAACCATTTGAGATTCCTCTATTGAGAATTCTCCTTTTTGCTCTGTACCTGATTTTTTAATTTGATTATTTATTTGGGTTGTTGGTATCTACCTTCTTGAGTTCTTTGTAAATTTGGATATTAGTCCTCTGTCAGATGTAGGGTTGGTGGAGATCCTTTTCCAATCTGTAGGTTGCTCCTTTGTCATATTGACAGTGTCTTTTGCCTTATAGGATCTTTGCAATTTCATGAGGTCCCATTTTTCAATTTTTGATCTTGGAGCTGGCCTGATGTTCTTTTTAGGAAATTGTCTCCTGCACCAATTCATTCAAGGGCATTTCCCACTTTCTCTTCTATGATATTTAGTGTATCCAGCTTTATGTTGAGGATCCTTCATCCACTTGGAATTGAGCTTTCTATAAGGTGATAAATATAGACCTATTTTCATTATTCTACATGTGGCCATCCAATCAGACCAGGGCCATTTGCTAAAGATGTAATTTTCCATTTTATGGTTTTAGATTCTTTATCAAAAGTCAAGCATCAATAGGTTTGTGAGTTTATTTCTGGGTCTTTGATTCTATTCCATTGATCAACATATCTCATTCTGTTTAGTACCATGACATTTATCAGTATTGCTGTGTAGTACAGCTTGAGGTCATGAAAACTGATTTCTCCAGAAGTTATTTTTTTGTTCCCGATTATTTTTGGTTATCCTGGGTTTTTTGTTTTTCTATATGAAGTTGAGAATTGCTTTTTTTTAAGGCTATATAAAAATTGTTTCAGAGTTTTAATGGGAATTGAATTGATTCTGTAGATTGCTTTTGGTAAGATGACTGTGGGATGGTAAACCATGCCAGGAATGGTATACGTGGGTATAATAGGTCCGAGACCCCCGGAACCCAATTGGTACATTCCTGATATAGTAGGTGCTTCCCTGCTCTCTGTCAAATTCCTGGACTTGAACATGTGTCTCATTTCCCACATCAGAAAACATGACCTGTGGTCACATAGACCCAGAACAGAGTTCTCTTTGTTAATGAGGTATGTAGAGGACATGAGAGTTTAGCTAATAAGCTCCCCTTCCTGGACATTCCTCCCTGCAAAAGGTATTTAGTTTCCAGCACACCCTAAGATGTTAGTGTGGTATGCATCCACTTTCCACTATGAACAATCAATAAACAGTTTAGAATCAAGGACTGTCTCTTTCTTCGAGAACAGCCATGAGGAGAATGGAACCGGCCTTCACTTACAGAGTCACTGCCTAAAACTCCCTTAGAAGTCCCAGCTGCACCCTAGACAACTGTGGCTAACTTCACCAATGGGCTAAGATGGCACTCCTAGCCCAGACTCCAGGCTAGATACAGCGCTCATTCCGTGGGCCCTCAATGGTCCTGGCCTCATCACAGGCCCATGGACCCCCTGACACTTCATTCCTGACGTCTCTGTGCAATTTTTCTCGCAGCAACTAGATGCCGGGAAGGTAATGAATAGAAGCTTTGGCTTTTTCCTTTCTCAGACTACATTTTCCCACCCCCAGAGCAGTGCTGAGAGCGACCCTGAAGCCCAGCACCTGCTCAGCAGTGGCATGAAATAAGCACAGTCAAGCTACCCACCTTCACCTCCCAAACAGCCATGCTCTGTGATGGGGCAGAACACAGACCAACAAGTGGCTCCTAATATGGTGCATGCTCAGCTGAAGCATATCCCAGCTAATGACCTACTCAGACCCACATCAGAGCTCTAAGGACCATGAGTAACCTCTGACACTAGTTCAAAAGACCCAGGTTTCTCTCTCTCCTTCCCCTCCTCTCTCCTTTTTCTTTCTCTTCTTTTCTTCTCGTTCTCGTCCTCCTCACCCTCCTCGTCCTCCTCGTCCTTCTCATCCTCATCCTCCTCGTCCTCCCAGTCCTCCTTGTCTTCCTCCTCCTTGTCCTCCTCGTCCTCCTTGTCCTCCTCGTCTTCCTCCTCGTCCTCCTCCTCGTCCTCCTTGTCTTCCTCCTCCTTGTCCTCCTCGTCCTCCTCCTCGTCCTCCTTTTCTTCCTCCTCCTTGTCCTCCTCGTCCTCCTTGTCCTCCTCATCCTCCTCCTCCTCGTCGTCCTCCTGATCCTCATCCCCCTCATCCTTCTCATCCTCATCCTCCGTGTCCTCCTTATCCTCCCCGTCTTCCTCGTCCTCCTCCTTGTCCTCCTTTTCTTCCTCCTCCTTGTCCTCCTCGTCCTCCTCGTCCTCTTCCTCCTCCTCTTCCTTCTCCTCCTCTTCCTCCTCCTCCTCCTTCTTCTTCTTCCTAACCCCTTCCCCCCCTCTCCTTATCCCCATGACCCCTGCTCTACCCACTTTAATCCTTTATCATCTGTTCCTGGCTCCATATCCCTTTGAATTTTAACTACAATCTCCAGATGTTTTTTTGACTTAACTCACCCTGCTACTGCAGCAACTAACATCCCTGTCCACTTGTCAGCTTTGCATGCTCCCCTAGCCTCACAAAGAGGGCTGCTAAGCAGCAAACAGCTGCATTCTGGATAGTAGCACATGCTTCAAGCTCTCCTCCTTTCCTGTCTACCAACATAAGGCCAGCCCTCGGTCACGACAACAGCCCCACTGCCCAACAATCTATTGTGAGGTCTGAAAAAATGGACATACACTTGCCCTCTCACACTGCCCAACCCTATGCTACTGCTGCCGCATCTGGAGAGGCAAACGGAACATAGCTATGGGTGCTGGCTCACTACCTCTATCCCTGCTGATACAGTGCTACCATGTCCCTATGCTTCTATCTTTTCATCCTACATTTAGGGTATACCTGCTCAGAAAAACCAACATGGACTGACACATGGCCATGGTCACTATGATTATCTAATCTATTCATGAGCATTGGAGATCTTTCCAACTTCTGAGGTCCTCAAATTCTTTCTAAAGGAACTTGAAGTTCTTCTCATACACACCTTTCACTTGCTTAGTTAGAGTTAAAGCAAGTTCTTTTATATTTTTCATAACTATTATAAAGCGTATTGTTTTCCTAATTTCTTTCTTGGTGCATTTATCATTTGTATAAAGGAGTGTACTGATGATTTCTTTGGATTAAGAGTATATCCAGCCACTTTGCTGAAGATGTTTARTGTTTAGCTGTAAGTGTTCTCTACTAGAATTTATGGGGTTGCTTATGTATACTATCATCTCATCTGCAAATAGAGATACTTGGACTCCTTCCTTTCCAATTTGTATCCCCTTGATCTCCTTTAGTTGTCCTATTGCTCTGGCTGAAACACCAAGTACTATATTGAATAAATAGAGAGGGGAGGCGCATCCTTGTTCCTGATTTTACAGGAATTGCTTTAAGTTTCTCTCCATTTAGTTTGATATTGGCTATTGACTTGCTGTATATTGCTTTGATTATGATTAGGTATGTGTTCTGTATCTCTGATTTATCTAATACCTTTGACATGAAGGGGTGCTGGATTTTATCAAAAGGTTTTAGCATCTAATGAGATAATCATATGATTTTTTTCATTCAGTTTGTTTATATAGTGGAATTCATTGATGGATTTTCATATCTCTGGGATGAAGCCTTCTTTATCTTGATGGTCTGAAGTTCTTTTTTTTTTGTTGAGTCTTTTTGTAGTTTAGGTTTCAGAGTGACTGTGGCCTGATAGAAAGAGTTTGGCAGTGTTCCTTCTGTTTCTATTTTGTGGGACTGTTTCAGGAGAATTGGTATTTGTTCTTCTTTGAGAGTCTGGAAAAATTGTACACTAAAACCATCTGTGCCTGGGCTTTTTTGGTAGGGGGTGGGGTGGGGTGGGGGACTTTTCATGACTGCTTCTATTTCTTTAGGTATGTTAGAACTGTTTGAATAGTTTACCTGATCTTGGTTTAGTTTTAGTAAGTGGTATCTCTCTAGAAAATTGTCTATTTCGTTAAAATATTTCAATTTTGTGGAATACAGTTTTTGAAGTAAGACATAATGACTCTTTGAATTTCTTCAGTGTCTTT
>BDUI01000640.1:99496-111254 GCA_002335545.1 Apodemus speciosus | reverse complement strand
ATGTTTTGGGTTACAAGCTTTTTGCATTTTGCATTTTCTTTGACTGTTGAGTCCATGGTTCCTATCGTATCTTCCGCATCTGAGATTCTTTCTTTTAGCTCTTGTATTCTGTTGTAGATATTTGCATCTATGGCCCCTGATTTTTTTCCCAAGGTTTTCTATCTCCAATGTTGTCTCCCTTTGTGATTTCTTAGTTGTTTCTACTTCTGTTTTTAGATACTGGATGGTTTTGTTCAGTTCCTTCACCTGTTTGTTTATGTTTTCATGTAAGTCTTTGAGAGATTTTTGTGTTTCCTTTTTCATGACTTCTGCCTGTTGACCCATGTTCCCCTGTATTTTTTTTAAAGTGATTTTTGCATTTCCTCCCTATTGGCTTTTATCTTTTGACCCATTTTCTCCTGAATTTCTTTAAATGATTTTTGTTTTTCCCTTGTAAGTGCTTCTGCCTTTTGATCTATTTTCTCCTGTATTTCTTTAAAAGATCTATTCATGTCCTTCTTGTGTTCCTCTAACAGCATTATGACCAGTGATTTTTAATCCAAGTCTTGTTTTTCTGGTGGGCTGGGGTATCCTGGATTTCCTGTTGTAGAGAATTGGGTTCAGATTCTGCCATGTTGTCTTGATTTCTGTTAGTAATGTTCCTACATTTGCCTTTTGCCATCTGGCTATCTCTGGTATTAGTTGTCACTGGCTGGTGTTTGAACCTCCTGCAAGCCTCTAAGGCTAATTCCCCACCTCTGGATGTCTGGGTTCCCACTGGCTCTGGTAGCACCCTCCTCTAGGTTGTTTGGAGCCCTAATGTGACCTGCCTCAAGGGTTATCTCTGTGAACCTGGAGTTGCCTGTCTGATTCTTCAGGGAACGCAGCTGGTGGATGCTGCAGGGACCTTATCCAAGTGCTGATCACTCTGTAGAGCAGACGACCCCCAGTCAGGGTTCGTGTATGACTGGGTTGGCTACGGATGGCCCACCAAGCTGCTCAGGTTCTGGGTGCAGGCAAAAGCCTGACAGGATAGTACCCGAGCGATGTTAGCCTCGGACTTTGTCAGTTACCTGGCTTTAGCTGTTAGCCGTCTGTGGTGTCCCCGAATCAGCTTTCCTAATGGACAGATTCCTGGTCACCAGATTGACGAGCTTAGTTGGATTAAATCTTAGAGGGAGAATAAAAGTATTTGATATTTTAGTATTTGAAGCAGATCAGAATGTCATGTGTACTGATATACATATCATTTTATACCGTATTTTAAACTCCAATAAAAAGTAAATGTGATGTTTCCCTTTCTATTGTTACCAGAAGTATGGAAGGTAGTTTCCAAAGCCAACCATTAGTGATGGGTCAATTCTCAGTGATGTCTAAGGCTACTAGTCCCTCCTTGCTACCTAACATTTTAAGCTAAGATGTGCCAAATACATCTGTAAAAGGTGTTACCCATTTAGAAGTCAAGCACTGTTCTGGGAAGAGGCTATAATCTAATAAGCAGCAATTTCTAGGCTTATTGAGAGAATTCTGAGGAATTGAAGTAGGTCAGAGAAAAGAGGAAAATGTTGAATAATTTAAAACTACTTTGGGATGCAGAACATGGTGTTAAAAAGATAGAGAAGATCAAGTTAAACATCTGGACTTAGACTCTAGAACCAATTTCTCAATGCAGGCTTTCAATCTTCACCTAAGGATCAATCTTCACCTAATAAGGATGCTTATTCCTAAGTTCAGTTTTATGCAATGGCGACCTCGTACATGGAACTTACTTAGAATGGTAACTAGGATTGTTTCTAAGTTACACTAATCTTTAAATATTTTCTAAAGTTCAGCTCTCTACAACATTTCATACATGCAGTGAAGAATCCCAGTTTTGCTCTGAGCTTTCAAGTCTATCACAACCTTCTGAGAGGATAACACGTACTAGACTTGCATATAACAGTGAATGGTCAAACACAACATTAGTACTTTAAAGAAAGAGGATAAGTTGATTGATTAATTCTTTTCCTTACGGTTAAATGGTAAAGAAATAGAGAATGATTCATTGAATAGATAACAAATTTGCTTCCTGTCATGATAAATTTAACACTTTGTTGGAGAAGATCATCAGGCAGTAAGGAAGGTGAACTTTAACTTATTAAAAATACAATTCATGTCTGTGAGTGCTAGTTTTATTCAAATGTGTTCCCAGTTCTGTATTTTAGACATGCCTAATATTATGCAGAATTAATCACAAGGTATTCAAATAGGCTGATGAATTTTAAACTGAACATAGAGCTTGCTCCCAGAATCCACAGACTACCTTGAAAGGGCAGCCCTTGCTTCTTTTATTTTCTATTTCGTATGCAGACCAATTCCAGTGAGACTGAGAAATGGCTAATTTCCTATTGTCCTTCACTTAGATATAAAGGTCATAAGAATTCCTTTGAACATTAACTTTCTACTTTACAGAGCTGAAGGCTTTATTCTTAAGACTTGGTCAAGCTTGTCTTTCTAATGATACTTTTGGTCTAAACAATTTTATCATTAAGAAAAACAAATAATAAATTCCTTATGAGGCTACAAAAGGAGAACAGAAGGTTAATGTATGGCAGAGAACAGACCACAATTTAATCACTGCAGTGAGTGAATATAGATTTCTTTTATTCTCCTCGAAGTCTTCTGTGAAATTTTTAACAGCACTCTCTCTTCCTGCTGATAACCATATACAAGTTCTATATGACAAGAGTATGCACTGGCCCTTCAGCCCATAGTCGCTGTTCCTTACACAGTGATAAATTTGGTCATAAATGCATTCATCACTGAGCCTGAAGCACTGGACTCATCAAAGGTTAAATTCTTCTCTGATTCTGCTTCTTTGAAACATGAACATCCCTATGTGATTGCAATTATGTGATAAGACCAATTCTACCAACCAGTCACACAATTCTATCCCATCATCTTAGTTATATTTCCTTGGTATTGCTCACCATTAATTGCATCACTTGATCTCAGTAAACTCTGTTTCTTATTTAATGATAAATGATGACATTTAAGTATATAGGAATTTCTGTGACTTAGATTTCCTAATCGTAGTGCCTCCCCACCCTACCATTCTTTAGTGTGAGTGGAATCCTGTAGTCAGAAAGCATATCCAGAAAGAAGTGGTGGCAAGTGGTACAAGAGAAATATGAATATGAAGGAAGGTTCTTTAGAATAATTTAAAGAGAGATGAGCCCAGATAATTCTATAACAGAAAAATTACTTAATATTCACTTGAATAATTAGAAAGTAGGAAAACAAAATTGGTGTAGGATTTAAAATTGGTATAGGATATACTTTCTGAAGTTGGAGAGGAACTAATGTTCAGCAGCTTGTTATATACAAAGTACCACACATTCAGAGATATGGACTATAAGCAAAGCATTAGACAAGAGGACCTGAGCTTGTTTGGTGCCGCCGTAAGCCATTTGCATTTTTATCCTGAAAGAAGGGGAAATATTTATAATACTCAAAACTTAGTCAGGGACCAAGTGTCATTTTTCAGTGTAATGTAGTTGTAGAAATGCATATAATCTGGTCTTGGATGGAAAGGGTTGGAGCCTGGGCTTCCCTTCCTCCTGAGTGCTCAGATTTGCTTCCAAAATGAATCATTCTCACAATGGCTTGACACAAGCTAGAGTTATTCTAGAGGAGAGGGGCACAATTGAGAAAATGCCTCCACAAGATTGGGATGCAGACAAGCCTGTAGGGCATTTCCTTACTTTGTGGTTGATGTGGGAGGACCCAGGCTATTGTGGGTAAGGCCAACCCTGGGCTGGCAGTTCAAAATTCCATGAGAACACAGGTGCACCAAGCAAGTAGCCTCTGCATCAACTCCTGCCTCCAGGTTCCTGCCCTTGCTGCTTTTGATCATGATGTTACATCTCCAGTACAGCAACCCTAAATATCTGACATGTATTAGGTTCAGTCCTTTCCTTGATTTTTTGCCAGACATCCTAAGTTGTTATTTTCTGTGAATATAGTTTCTATGTAAGTTCATAGAAATGTTACTTGAATGTGTTAGGAAAATATCCAGTGCTGAAGCTTCCAAAATTCTGGACAGAAACAGTGAAATTCTTGCAAATCAGAGATGTTGACCCTGTGTGTCAGTACAAGGAGGGCAGGAAGGCAACATGTCAGGGGTGGTGTTCCAGAACTATGGTATGAACAGAAGAAAATTGTTTTAGATGGAAAATACAGTAAGTGGACCACTCCTTCACCCCCGTACCCTACTCTTCCCTTTATATCGGGTTGTAAAATTAAATTGTTCTCTTTTCTCTTTAAAAGTAACACAGAGAGTCCATATGAATCTCTTCYCATGCAGTCATTGTTCCMTCATCCTGCTAAATTAATGATTATTGAGATAGGAAGAATCAGTTCTCCAGGGATAAGCTTCCAAATAGGTTGTCTGATCTCAAGCAGCCATCCTTAACTACACATATATATGGGCAACCTTAAATAAACACAGAACTTTATATTTATAAATTTACATATATGTATGTGCAAATACATGTAATAATTAATAAGAGGTCCTGGCTTTGAGAAGAGAGGGGACAGGGGAAGCACTGAATAGCTGAAAGGGATTGGGAAATGATATAAATAAGGTGTTAGATATGAAATTCTCAAAACAAAATCAAAAAACTAGTTGCAGTTTTATTAGTAAGCCTAAAATTGGAAATCACACAAATATCCTTGTCTCTGTACTTCACCAAATATCTTTACTATGAAGCATTGGCTCATTATGTGCTCCTACTAGTCTCACAATTTTCCATCACAGATGCATATACACAGAATGAATAAACAAGATTGATCTTACCTTATCTCATTTCCTTAGGATACTACTGAATGTGAAATCATAGAAAGTATTTCATTTCTCTTAGTTGAAAATTTTAGAAGATTCTGAAGCATACTTACAGCAATCTAAGAAACAATTTCAATGTGGAGAATGTCAGATAACATGGGCAGTTTGTTGAGATATGAGACAATCTAAAATAACTCCACATATTGTGCTGGTTAAGTTTGATAATACATTTAAATCTGTATGGACAGCAGAAATTTTCACAGTAGCTTTAGCCCTAACACCACTAGGGATGTTCACTGTGCAAAGACCAGAGCTATTTAGGCCTGTATCTGCAAGAGAAAAGCATCCTGTGAAAGGCATAGGGGAAAGATTTGATGGCCTATGTTCCTATACAGCAAATGTGAGACAATAGTGAGCTCTTGGTCCAAACATCAGTAATTCTATAAAATAAAAACAGTGAACTTCTAAAACAATAAAGACATGGGCAAGACCCAGGAAAGAAGTTCTAAAATTCAGCAGGCTGGATGGAGACAGAATTGCAGATGAAAAAGGCTCTGAGGTAGAAGCAAGGAGCCACGCAGTACTCTTGAGCAGACTCAGAATCTTGTGAACAGCCAGGTACATTTTATCTATATGGCTAGGCACTCTGGGCTCTCGGACCTCCAAGTGCTGCTTGGAAAGGATTTCAAAATAATGATAGAGGGTTTTATGCATTAAAACCTTGGTGGTATCTGTCACTTTAGGAAGTGAAAGCATGAAGGAAAAGGACAGAAATTCAGTATCTGCAATGCTCACATTTTACCATAACACAAATCTGGCCATCTGTCATGGTTTGCATTTGCTTGGCCCATGGAATGGCACTATTTGAACATGTAGTCTTTTTGAATTGATTTATCACTGTGAGCATGGGCTTTAAGACCCTTATCCTAGCTATCTGGAAGTCAGTATTCTGATACCAGCCTTCAGATGAAGATGTAGAACTCTCAAGCTCCTCCTCAACTATGCTTGCTTGGATGCTACCATCTTCTTACCTTGATAATTTATTAAAACTCCAAACCTGTGAGCCAGCCCCAATTAAATGTTGTTCTGTATAAGAGTTGCCTTGGTTATGGTGTCTGTTCACAGCAGAAAAAACCCTAAGACAGAAAAGTTGGTACTAGGGACTAGGGTATTACTGTTACAGGCCTGACCATGCTTTTGTTTGGAAAAATATGGATTTGGGGACTTTGAATTTGGAAAGTAGTGGAATGCTTTAAGTGGAGCTTAATGGGCTATCCTAGTAGGAATACAGAAGACTTTGTTACTGAGAGTTTTTTGAATTATGCAGACCTGGGCCAAGAGGATTCAGTAGAGAAGAATTTTAGTATGTGGCCTAGAGATGGTTTTTGTGTATTTTGGTTAAGAACATGACTGCTTTTTGCCCTTGTCTGTAGAGTATGTCTGAGGTTAAGATGAAGAGACTCAGATTAATCATATTGACAAAGTAAGTCTCAGAAACATCCATCATAGACGTTGTTTTCTGGTTAAGTTTCATAAAGAGGATTTTAAACAAGCATAGCAAGCTTAGAAAGGGAAAATATAAAATATATGGTTCCAATATTAATGGGCTACCAGGAACTAAAATAGAGCTGAATCTTACTTTCAAAGAGATAACAAATTAAGAGAGTAGGACTTTGGGGCAAGATCCTACACAGCTAAATTTAGATCCAGGCATATGGTATACACCTTTAATCCCAGGAGACTGGCATGCAGATCTCTGAGTTCAAGGTCAATCTACAGAGCAAGATCCTGGAAAGCCAAGCTTAAGCATTGAAGTCATGAGCTTTGGCCACTTATCTCTGGCTTTATAGTCAAGAGGAGAAGGAGACTATGGGACAACTGATACTGGTTATCTGGAACTAAGTAATTAGCAGTGACTAAGAAGAGACAAGCATCACTGAGGCAAAAATCTTCTGGGAAGTGTTTTCTAAGAGAACAAAGAAGCTGTGTTCCAGAGATAACCAAGGTCGTACCCTGTGTTGCAGTGGGAACTGATAATATGTAAGAGTCACCCAAGTAGTACTGGTTTTGAGGCATGAAGGGGTCATGAAGAGAAGCTGAGGCTCAGCACTGTGAGATGCCATGGAAGGCCACTGGTGAAGGTACAGCTTCAGTTGCAGTTGATGGTCCAGAACTGAGGGGGTTATGCAAAGTATTTGAGGCTTGGCACCATGAAGAGGGCATAGAGAGGCTGTTGATGACATCTCGTTTTAGTGGAAGACCCCAGTGTATTGGAAATGCAGGTACCAACCTGAGCTTAGAGTGCTACGGATGGAAGAGCTGTAGTAGTGACCCAAGCCCTTTGGAGGAGCCCAGAAGATCATGTGTGGATCCCAGACACTGAAACAAGAAGTTGAATCATTGAAGCTACCTTGGAGATTCAAGACTTTCAGGATGCCAGAGCCATAGGACATCTCCTGAGGAATGCTGCTAACAGGGAGTGGAACACACCCAGGAAAGGAAGTTTGTCACAGTTAACAAAGATGACAAAGGAATTGGAGATTTGAAGACTGCTTTGATAACAGACATGGAGATGCAGAGTTTAGAGTTTGCCAAGTTGGTTTCCTGCCTTATTTCAGAGATTACAGTTAAATGATTGGATGGATCCCAGAAGAGACCTTTTTTTTCTTTCTTTGTTACTTTCTTTCTTCCTTCCTTTCTTCCTCCCTTCCTTTCTTCCTCTCTTTCTTTCTTTCTNTCTCTCTCTCTCTCTCTCTCTCTCTCTCTCTCTCTCTCTCTCTCGGTTATTTTATTTATTTACATTTCAAATATTATCTCTTTTCCTGCTTTCCCCTCTACAAACCTCTTTTCCCATGCTCCACCCTCCTGCTTTTATGAGGGTGGCCCCCCACCCATTCCTACTTCACTGCCCTACTATTCCCCTACACTGGGGAATTGTGCTGTTATAGGACCAAGTGCTTACCCTTCCTTTGATGTCAGATAAAGCAATACTCTGCTACATATGCATCTGGAGTCATGGTTCCCTCAATTTTTGGGGAGCTTTGGGGTGTCTGGTTGGTTAATATTGTTCTTCCTGTGGGGTTGCAAACCCCTTCTTTTCCTTCTGTCCTTCCCTTAACTCCTCTATTTGGGTCCCCATTCTCAGTCAGATTGTTGGCTGCAAGCATCCACATCTGTATTGGTCAGGCTATGGTAAAGCCTCTCAGGAAACAGATATATCAGGACCCTGTCAGGAGGCACTCTTAGCATCAGCAATARTGTCTGGGTTTGATGTCTTCATATGGGATGGATCCGCAAGTGGAGCGGTCTCTATATGGCCTTTCCTTCAGTCTCTGCTCCAAATTTTGTCCCTGTATTTCTCTCAGAAAGGAACAATTCTGGATTAACATTTTTGGGATGGGTGGGTAGTACCATCCATTAACCAGGGGCCACATCTAACCTCTGGATATGGTCTCTACAGGATATCGCTCCTCTTTGCTGGGTATTTCAGCTAAGGAACTTTATGCTTTCAACATTGTTGATATTGCTTTAGACTATGAGAGACATTGGAAGTTGGAATATATGTAGCATTTTTTATTAAGCTATGGCTAGATATGACCTTTATAGACTCATGAATTTGAACAAACCTATGGAAGGAATGTTATGGTTTGAATATGCTTGGCCCATGGAGTGAAGGTGTGGCCTTGTTGGACTAGGTTTGTCACTGTGGGTATAGGCTTTAAGACCCTCCTCCTAACTGCCTGGAAGTCACTATTCTGGTACCAGCTTTCAGATGAAGATGTAGAGCTCTCAAGCTCCTCCTGAACTATTCCTGCCTAGATCCTACCATATTTCCACCTTGATAATGTACTAAACCTCTGAACCTGTAAGCCAGCCCCAATTAAATGTTGCTTTGTATAAACATTGCCTTGGTCATGGTGTCTATTCACAGCAGTAAAATCCCAACTAAGACATCTTCCAAAATACATTTAATAAAATTATAATTTACTTAGTGAAAAAATTAAATTAAAATGCATTTACATAACTCTTAGTTTCCCTTGTCTTTCTTTCAACCCTTTCTATACCCTCCTCACTCCCTCTCAAATATATACAGGTATCCTGCTGAGTTCATTTACTCGGTCATGTGTATAAATTATACTCTTAGTTAGACCAAAAATATTAAATTTCCTATTTAATGGTAAATGTCTCTTTTAAACTGTTATTTATCACAGTACTTGTTTCAAAAAAATAGTAAGCCAAGACTTCTTTGATCCATTATTTCACAGTGTTTAATAACACTAAAAATGTCTAATTAATTTGCAGTTCCATGAATTCTTTTTAAAACCTTACTAACGTGCCATAGAAGTGGTTCAATAATTAAACATTTGTCTAACACATGCCAGGCTTTGAGTTTTATTCACTAGCATGACAACATACAGAAAGAGAAATAAGCCATCCTTTTATTATATTAATGAAAATATTATGATATAATGAACATTTAGAAATTTAAATATTCACTTTTATGAGCAAATTCTACTCACACCAATGAGGCAGATACCCATAGTGGTTGATTCAGAGCCACAGAATAAGGGTCCTGAGTATTGATGTGTCAAAGGGAATGACAATGGGCAAGAAACTGAGAGGATAAATGATGAGAAAATACTGAAAGCTGGGACCAAGAAGTTTTGTGGGCTGATAACTCAAGCCAGCAATTTATTGAAAAATATCAGCATCTTATATACTGTTTACAAAGGAAAAATGGGTCAGGGTCAGCAGAAAATTATTATAAGATGGTACAAAATTGTAGAAAGTTAATCAAAGATTGTTTTATAAAGTTAACACGGGATATCTTGAGTATATTTCAGAGCAAGAACACAGTGGCATTGGCCTGATAACCACAGCCCTTAGGGGATGGTGTGGTCAGATTTCCAGGAACTGATACCTTAGGTCTTTCAAAGTCCTGGACCAAGCCTGTGATCGGACCTTGCTAAGACTGACCCTAGGCAAACTCTTTTGCCATAGCTTCTGAGAAGGCCTTTGATTAGCTTGGTTCCCAAGAAGTGCCACTAACTACACTCATTCCCTTGACTCAAGTTTTCATGTAGTAGCACTAGACCAACACAGTAGCAACTACACTCCTCCAAAGCCTCACCTAAAAACTACATATCCTGCACCTGTCTTCCACCCTCTCCACATCATTCAGATAGGAAATCCTAGACTCATATGAAAACCATCAATGCCACTTACCTGAAGAAAAGTTCTGAACACCTCTTTCAGGTTCTCAAAGATTGACTGTGAATCCAGGAACCTTACAGAAAATCTGCTTCTGGTATTTTGAAGGTATTAGAAACCTCACTTAGTTTCAACTAGTTCTGAAAGCCCATTCAAACATCACCACCTGAATTAACCAATTGCTATGTTCCATGTATCTGATCAATCACCTTAAAATCAAAGAAACAGGCAGAGGCGCTTCCAACAGCCATTTATTAAAAGGTAGACAAGATTTCAATATCAGGAACCAATACAAACTACCTACCTCCAGATGCCTAGGTCTCACTCCAAATGTACAAACATGAATAATCAAAGCAGTAAGTCTCTGAGAACAAAAGGTCATAAATGGATCTTTGCTCTTGTGATTGAACAGAAAGGTGCAGCCAGGATCTCAGAGAAGACCCAAGTGTAAGATCACTTGGGACTCAGTCCACCAGGGCCCCACCTGCACCCAGGAGCTGGGCAGCACCACAGCTGTCTGTGCACCTATACTGCCAGGGGACATCTGCATTGTAGGGAGTGCCACAGTTAGAGGTGAGGCCACCATTTTCACTCTTGCAACTGAGCGGGCTCTTGCAGGCAGGATCACAGGAAACACCTGAGTGTAAAATCACTTGGGACTCAGTCCACCAGGGCCTCACCTGCACCCAGGAGCTGGACCACAGCCATCTGTACACCTATCCTGCTAGGGGACATCTGCCCTGCAGGGAGTCCTGCATTTAGAGGGAGTCCTGGATATAGAGGTGAGGCCATCCATCATCTCTGCTCCTGTGACAAAGCAGATGGGTGCAGCCAGGAATGCAGAGAACACCCAAGTGTACAATCATTTGGGACTTGGTCTGCCAGGGCCCCACCTGTACTCAGGAGCTGGCCAGCACCACAGGAATCTGTGCCAGGGGAGAGCCAGTCACCTAAGGGTGCTGATACAGGCTTGCAGACACACGGGAGGGACAAGCTCCAGTCAGAGACAACAGGACCAACTAACACCAGAGATAACCAGGTGGCAAAAGGCAAATGGAAGAACTTTACTACTAGAAATCAAGGCAACATGGCACTATCTGAACCCAACTCACCCACAACAGCAAGTCCTGGATACCCCAACACATTAGAAAAGCAAGACTTGGATTTAAAATCACAGCTTATGTGATGCTGATAGAGGGCTTCAAGAAGGACATAAATAACTCTCTTAAGGAAATATAGGAGAAAAAAAGTAAATGGGGAGAAATCCTTAAAGAACTACAGGAAAACACACAAAACAGGTGAAGGAGTTGAACAAAACCATCCAGGATCTAAAAATGGAAGTAGAAACAATAAAGAAAGGACAAAGGGAACAACTCGCGACATAGAAAACCTAGGAAAGAAGTCAGGAGTTATGCATGCAAGCATCAAAAACAGAATACAAGAGATAGAAGAGAGAATATCAGAGCCAGATGATACCATAGAAAACATTGACACAACAGTCAAAGAAAATGCAAAATGCAAAAAGCCCCTAACCCAAAACATACAGGAAATCCAGGACAAAATGAGAAGACCAAATCTAACGATTTTTAGGTATAGTAGAGAGCGAAGATTTCCAACTTAAAGGGGCCAGTAAATGTCTTCAACAAAATTATAGAAGAAAACTTCCCTAACCTAAAGAAAGAGATGCCCATGAACATACAAGAAGCCTACAGAACTCCAAATAGATTTGACCAGAAAAGGAATTCC
>BDUI01000640.1:66920-78683 GCA_002335545.1 Apodemus speciosus | reverse complement strand
AAAAAAAAAAAAAAAAAAAAAAAAAAAAAAAAAAGAAGGACATGAAGACTTCAAGAACAGCAAACAAAGTGATGCTCCATAACTGTAAATTTCTCAAAACATGTAGGCCTCAAGACTCTGGCTTTCCAAGGCACAGCCACCATGATTGTGCCTAATTTGTTGACCATATTCCATGGGTTCTAAATMGATCTATTGCTCCTCTCTCATGGCACTCAACATGCTCCATGTCTCTTCATCTCAGATTTTTCTCTCACAACTAGATACTTTGGCTGCTGTTTCACTGACAACTTGGGGTCAGATACTTTTCTGGCCGGGAGCTATCACATGTGGTCCTCCTCTGGCTCCTTGTGCTCCAGCTTTCTTAGATCCTTTATTTTCCTACCATCAGAAGTTGGCCCCTGCTGTATTCCTTCTTACTCAGTTGCTTCTGTGTTACTAAGACACACAGTGATTTAAGATTTCTCACAGGTCACTCTGGAAGTTTATGGTATGAATTCATTAAATAATCATGGAAAAAAAAACAAACCAAGAACTAAGCATCTACTTGAGGACAGGTTATATCCACAGCTGAGGCAAGAGAAGAATACAGGCAGGAAGACCCTTAGGAAGAGAGCAATTTCAGGGAAAAAATCAAGAATATCAGGTCAAAGTGGAGAAGGGTGACTGAGGCAGCTTCAATTATAAAAGTAAGACAAGTGTGTATTCCAGAGAGCTATATTCTGCATTAGGAAGTTCCCTTATAACCTTTGTCCCTCTCTTCTCTGGCTTTATAGGGTAACGGCCCACTTGTGTGACTTGCTCTCAACTTGGCAGATCAAATTTTGTAGTCCAGTAATGGCTACTCTTCATGAATCACAGGGAGGTACCTTGTGAGGCATAGAGATTGCTGAACTTACTGGGAACTGGAAGTTTTATTTATTCCCTGATCCTGGTCAACTTCATTCACTTCCTAAATCCTAGAAGTTTCTTTCTTCTCTCCAGGAAGGATGTTTTAAGAAAATCTAGGAAACTACACAATAGCAAGAGGCATTGCTCCTTACAAACTGAAAGATTGGTAAGGCTAGGTTCTATTATGAGATGATGGGAAAATAAACATATAGCACAACCCATACATTTTATAGCTGTGACCTTTCAAACCTGCTTTTCATATAGACTTGCATACTCAATTTGCAAATTGCCAAACATAGGTCATTAAATTGTCAATTCTTCTCAATTCTACCACATCAAGGCAATGCCTAGTAAGCCTGAGATTTAGGGCTAATTTATATATTTGGGACAGAACAAATATATGCTTAGAGGAATTCCTCATTAAGACTACACCAGTGAAAATGTTCTAGTGGGTGCAATTAAGACCACATAGTAGCTTTTGTCATCAGGCTAGCTCATTAGACCTTAGAGG
Source organism: Apodemus speciosus (assembly GCA_002335545.1). Classification (NCBI taxonomy): domain Eukaryota; kingdom Metazoa; phylum Chordata; class Mammalia; order Rodentia; family Muridae; genus Apodemus; species Apodemus speciosus. Next base: position 77,284 of record BDUI01000640.1, on the reverse strand, counting down.
ATTTTGTTCCCATGAAAGTAGCTTGCAGCTACTGTTAATAAAGACTGGGAATACCAATGTACTCAAATCCCTCTGCATGTAGGTGGGGCTAGTGTGCCTCATCTTAGTTTAGAATTTATTAAAATGAGAGTGAAATTTGACTGTGCTAGAATGATCAATCAGGTCTCATTGTGTCAGAGAATATTGTCTCAAGAGAGGCAGTGGGCATCTAGTTTCCTACAGCTGTCTTGGGAAAACCTGGGGTTTTGTTTGTTTGTTCTGTTTTGCTTTGTTTTCTATCAGAAGTACTATAACCTGCTACKTAGGTAATTGCAGTTACTKTCATTGACCTGCATGTAAGAAGACTTTTGAAAGAAATGTTGTATTTAGAAAAAGAGAAAGAAGTGACTTTCTAATAGATTAGATTGAAGTACTGGGAGAAAAATGTGTGCTATTTTTACTTACATTATATTTGCATTTCATGGCTCCATCTTTGCTTAGAGTCAATATTGCATTTCAATGTTTTAATGAGGGGTTGGCTTTTAAAGCCCTAGTGCTTTGAACTCACCTGGCTTCTTTTCAGCACTGCTGGAGTCACTGCATTGCCTCATCTCTAGGTTCTGAGATTGTTTAGAGGATAGAACATTAGGGTAAATTAAAGCATTTGGCTTGGTAAGAGCTCAGCCCCCTGAGAAGAATGTATTTTGTTTATGGAATGTGCCATGCTGTGTTGCTAAACTATTGTGACTGCACCTGCCATATACTTCTTTTTGGTTTTTGTTTTCCTTTTCCTGGGGAGGAGATACAATGTGTACTTGTGCAAACCAGAATGGATTCAATGCTATAAAGTAAAGAGAGCAGAGCAAGCAGGTAAATTGCCTGAAGACTGGACCTAAATAAGAATGTTCTATGAAGGTTTATGTTTGTTCCTCAAGCCCTTTGTTCACCAGCTCCTAAATGCCTGGTATTTTTACACCGAGGTAACTTATTTCCTTTGTGCACCTCAAGGCTTCTAGAAAAAAATAAGTAGAGAAGTAGGAATTTGAAATGTACAGAAAGAGTAGTGGAGAAAGAACACAATCTTAGGAAATGTTCTAGAATTAAAAAAAAAACTTCATTGATAAAGATGGAAAGAATTATTTTATGGAACCCAACATTTTATTTTCTATTCTGTGTGGTTTCCTAATGTGAGATCTTGTGTGTGAAATATATAACAACACACATGCACACAGGTTTACAAAAAACACAAGTTAGCCTACTTTGTAGAATCCTAGATTTGAAATAAGGGCACTTGCTTCATCTAGAAATTCAGCAACATTGATACATAATCAAGTTATCTTTATGCTCATGAAGCCTACAACCAAAAATCAGCCAAAGTCTGTTTCTTAACTGAATAATTAATTGAGTTGTGTAACATGACTTGGGGGCACAGAAATATAGCAGTTTCAGTTAACACTAATGTCAGGAAGTGTCGAATTGTTCAGTGTTGACTCCCTGAATATACAGCTATGTATCTCTTATTTGTGTTGCCTTATTTTCAAGATGGAGACTTCAATATTTCATATTCTTGGTTAGCATTGTTTGAGTGAGTTTCTTCTCCCTGTTTAGCAGGGCTGCCCTTCAAAGAAAAACAGCACAATTTACACTAAGGCAAAGAGACTTTCTTTGTCTGCTCGATTTCTCAGTAGCCTAGACATTCGAGGAAAACTATATAACCAAGAATAGGACCTCTACATATTGCATGAGATAGCCCCGTCCCCTGTACCCTAAGCAGCATAAACTTGAGAAATCTACATACTATTAACTCCTAGTTTTCTACTTTGGAAATGCTTATGTGTCAACCTCCCAAAAAACTAGAAGACAGACCAAATTGCCCCAAATCTTCCAAGAACTCAGAGCTGTTGTCCTTTCATAATCTCAACCAAACCTCAAGCTTTCTTTGTCTGATCTTTTTGACAAACATCTCAGCTGTGTCCAGAGCTGTTCTATTTGGCTTCTCCTTCCACTGTCATGCTACACTCTTTAATTAGTTGAAATTTCCATGACTTTCATACCATATGCTAATGAAGTCCAAGGCTCTCCTGTGTCTTTCACCCTAGTTCTTTTTGTTTCTCATTTTCCCTATTCCCTTGATTTAGAAAACCCATCTGATCTCCTACACAACAGTGAATCATTTGCCTAAATTTTATACATTAAAATATAATGTATTTCAATTTTATATCCAAATATCATGTGTATCACAGAAAAAGAAAAATAAAAGATTTCACTTTTAAAATAAAGTGTAGAGTAGTTTCTTACCCTATTTCTTACCCTTCACCATCTAGTGGTCTTTGAGAGTCATTATTTTACTAGCTAGACTTTTCTGTCATATCATTCATCATTTTTCATAATTATCCATTGATTTCTGGCTGTGAGAATTTAAAGTTAGCATTACAAAGTATTCCCTTTTTTTCTTTCCTGTCTCCAAAGTGTTAAGCAACTTTGATTAACATCTACTTGCAATATTTTGACTCTATAGGTCTTATACACTGTGTTTACATACTTTGATTATACAAATGACAAATATACCATTCTGCAATAATATTCTTTCACAATTTATATTTCGTTTTTCAACATTCTGGTTGTTCCTCTGCATTTACATGAAATTCACTTGTCTCATTACAGAATCTCTATGAGTTATTCATACACTTAAGAACAAAAGAGAACTTCTGAGTGTGTGTGTGTGGTGTGTGTGTGTGTGTGTGTGTGTATGTGTGTGTGTGTGGTGTGTTGGTTCTGAAAACAAGAATTAAATGAATATTGAATACATGCTGTATACCACTGATTTATATTGAAGCCTCTGAAGTTATCCCTGCATTGTCATGGCTGGCCAAGCGCTCTGTAAGAATGTAGAGCTATCTGGAGAAGCCTATGGTTCAAGAGGTCTTCCTCTTCTGTAGTGTGTTCCTACATCATATTGGAGCAATGACAGACTGTAACTTCATCATTCACCCTCATGCCATAAAAGGTTTTATTCTAATCTAATAATTAACTAATAAATGAGGTATTGTATCACCACATTTGAAATAAATTGTATCTCAAGAACTTAGGAACTGTTATATTTTTTTTCTAAAAATTTCAAAGTTGATACAAAGTGATGACATATAATGTCATCTTTATTGTTCAAGACTCAGAGTCAGTGATCTACCATGCAAAATCTTTTAGGATACTTTCTTTACTGTTGATGTATTTCCAACTAATTTTGTCTTCATTTCTTCAGTTGGAAATTCAGCTGAGGTTTTTGTTCATGATGTCAGTGATCTTAACTGATGAGCCATCATTCCACATTCTGATATGTCTCTTTCAGTCATTGATTTCTGTCCAGAGAATCATAATTTCTAGCTCTGAATATATTTCTACTACTCCTTCCCTTTCCTTTCCTTTCTTTTCCTTTCCTTTCCTTTCCTTTCCTTTCCTTTCTTTTCTTTTCTTTTATTTTCTAGAATGTTATTATTTATCCTTCCATCGATCTATTTTTTTACCAAACTCTTCTCTTCCCACTGACTTGTTACTCCTACTCCATTCCCTTATATTACTTTCAGATCTTTTATCTAGTATCTATCTATTAGAAGAACCATGCTGTACTTTCTGTTCCTGGCTTATATTGCTTCATATTATTTTCTCTAGCTGTATACATTCTCTTGTAAGTTTTGTGATATTTAGTCTCTCTTAATGGGTAAATAATGCTCCATTTGTAGTTTTACTATTTTTCATCATCCATTCATTTGTTAATAGCTCTCTAGTCTGAATGCATACTCTAGCTATTGTCAATATTGCTGTAGTAAAAGCAGGTGTGTCTTTAAGTTTGTTTCTTTTCATTATTATATACCCAGGGGAGGTATCTCTTACCTTTTTGTATGCGTTGAAGAAATTCCATACTGTATCTCATGGTAGATATAATAATTTAAATTTGTACCAACAATTTATAAAGCTTCTCCCCCAAGTCTGTATATAGCATTTTTATTTTAATTTTGTCCTTCTCTTTTCTCCTTTCAAGCTCTTCTTTCCCAAGTATCCTTCAAATCAATGGCCTTTTCCCTTCATCAAATTTTATTGAATCCATGTACATGTATATATTTTCTAAAATATAATGTTACTTCTATCTGTGCCTTTGAAGTTGATAGTTTGACACTGGAGAAACAATTGTTGTGCTCCTCCCTGAGGAAGACAACCTCTCCTTCTCCCAGCTTTCCTCAGTTGCCTATAGTTGGTGCATGTGTGCGTGCACTCATTGACCCATGGATGCACAGACACATGCGTGAGTGTGTGTGTGTGTGTGTGTGTGTGTGTGTGTGTGTGTGTGTGTGTAGACAACTGAAACTTGCTGGGCTTTTTCTTATTTAATTTAGTATGTCAATAGTGTCATTTCTGTTCAGTTCATGTTTGGACAGTAATGTTAATGAGTTTATGTGTATACCTTTTGTTAGTTCTAGAAGAAACAATTTCAGAGCAAACTGATACTCTTGACTCTTAAAATTTTTCTGCTCTGTCACAATGTTCCCTGAGCCTTAGGTGCGGGCTGGTTTTGTAGATGTAGCTGTTGAGACTGGGCTCCGTAACCTCACATTTGGGTTGAGTGTTGTTTCTGTAATGACATCTGTCTGTTGCAAATAGATTTTTTGATGAGAGGTGAAGATTTTACTTGTCTGTGGGTATAAGGACAAATAYAGATTTTTTGTTAGCAATTATGATGGTTTAGTAAACTGGTGTTTGCAATATTGGATTCTTCTCCAATAGCTATGACTTCACTCACACCAAGTACTTTCCTATTTTTCCAGAACCAGGCATGTTTTCCCTCTTACTGAGGTGTTGGGTGTAATTTTAACAACATGCTACCCATGCTTTGACCTCTTCCAGTTCCCCTTGCTCCATCCAGCTTAACCTAGGATCCATCACAACTATCCTCCAAACCAGGAAAGTCGGGAGTTGTTGTTCACACTCCACTGGCTCTCTCTCAGCTTCTCTATAGTTCCTCTTGGCTAGCTTCTCCAAGCCACCAGGTATTGTCCTGGCTTCTCTTTCTCTCTGCCCACCTTTGCTCCATGCATGAAAAACAGACAACTTTATTATTTTATAACTCGTCTAATAGTAAAATTGCAGGCTKCAGAATCTCTTGTCTTAACCTTTTCAGATAGCTAATATCAGCCAGCTTCTGCCAGTCTCCTTGGTCACTGGTTCTAGCTTCCCCAAGGTCTTACATGGCTGTTTTGTGCTTCTCCTTCCAAGCCCTGGCCAAAAGCCCCTTCTCTCTCTACACATCCCCCTTTCCTCCTGAGACCCACAATTCCTATCTATACCCTTCACCCCGCAACTGGCTCCCACCTTCTTTATTAACCAAATTAAGAACCAATTATGGAACTGGACTTTAGTAACAGCACCTCCTCCCACACTGAGGGTGAATTTTCTGTTTTTATTTTAGTTGTGTAAAGTACTTCACTCATCACTGTGATGAAATGCCTTAGTGAAGGGCTGTTGAGATGACTTAAAAGGTAAAGTGCTTGTAGCACTTGCCAAGAAACTGAGTTTACAAGGACTATGAGGGCTTGCTGCATGCTAATTCAGCCTAAAAGTACAGGTTCTAGGCATAGGAAAAAATCCTAACTTCTATTTCCAGTGCAGGAAGAAGGACACCAACCTTCCTACAAACTTTTGACCCAAAATTTGCCCTGCCTACAAGATGTACAAGGATAAAGTTGGAGAAGAGATTGAGGGAATGGCTAAGCAATGACTGACCCAACTTCCCATATTATGGGAGAAAGCCAATCCTTGACACTATTAATGATACTCTGCTATGCTTGCAGACAGAAGCCTAGCACAACTGAAATCTGAGAGACTTCATCCAACACCTGACAGAAACAGATGCAGAGACCTGCAGCCAAACATTAAGCAGAGGTCATAGAGTCTTCTGGAAGACTCAGGCGGAAAAGACCAAGAAATCCTGAAGAGTTAAAGAGACTACAAGACCTATAGAGCCAACTTAACTATGTCTATAAGGGCTCAGAGACAGAACCACTAACAAAAAGCAGAATATGCAGACTGGACTTTAGCCCCTACACATATGTAGCAGATGTACAACTTGGTCTTTATATGATTTCCCAACAAATAGAGTTATTGCCTGCCTTTCCATTCCTTTCCCCTAGCTGGGCTGCCTTGTCTGGCCTCAGTAGAAGAGGATGAACTTATCCCTGATGAGGCTTGATGGGCCAGGGTAGGTTGTTACCTGGGGGTTTCCCTTTCACTGAGGAAAGAGAAGAGGGAATGAGAGAAAGGTGTGTAAGGCTGAGATTGGAAGGTGTCTGCACTGGGAAGAGAGGAGAGAGGAGAGGATTCACTGTATAAAGAATGATTTAATTAATAAAAAATAAACAAGAAACAAAGAGGAGAGTGGTAAATAATGGTGCATACTGCTCTGTTCTTGTTTCTATAGGGAAGCATTGGTGTAGATATATACACATATGTGCAAGTAGCACACATACACACACAAACCCACACCATATCACACCACACAACACCATGCTATTTGGACATCCACCTACAGAAATTACATTTACATAACTATTCTTTGCACAAGAATGAAAATGAACCAAAGAACTTAATTTAAAACTTGAAAATACTGCTGGGCATGGTGGTACACACCTGTAATCCCAGCACTTGGGAGGCAGAGACAGGCAGATTTCTGAGTTTGAGGCCAGCCTGCTCTACAGAGTGAGTTCCAGGACAGCCAGGACTATACAGAGAAACCATGTCTCAAAAAAACAAAAACAAACCAAAAAAAAAAAAAAACGTGAAAAATCTGAAGGAAAACCAATAAAATGTTCTGCAGTTAAGGAGTTTCTCAACAGTTCCCCACTAGTACAGAAAATAGCCCTGGGATTCAATAAATAGAGACACATAAAATTTAAGTTCCTTTATAGCAAGGGAAACAATCCACAGAGTGAACAGACAGCTTATAGACTGAGAAAGAAAAATTTCCAGCCATGTATAAAATGAGTATTTTATAGTTAGAATATATTTTAAAAAACTGAAATATAAACTTATGCCTCAGCCATGCAAAAAGAAAAATGCTTGTCAATAGATGAGATAATGAAATGAACAGTTTTTAAAAGAAGAAACATAAATGACCAATAAATATTTTCTTTAAAATGTTTAACATTCTTAGCCATCTGGTAAATGCAAATAAAATCAGTTTGAAACTCCGTCTCATCACAGTCAGAATGGCTAAGATCAGGACAACAAATCACAAATGCTGACAGAAATGTGGGGGAAAGGACAACCTTATTCACTGCTAATGGGAATATAAACTTGTGCAGTCACTCTGGAAAACAGTTTCTTTAAAAAAAAATGGAACTACCACATGACATAGTTGGAAACATACTCTTGGCAACATAGCCAAAAGACTCTTTATATATTATGACAAATATACATGCTCATCCATGTTCCTTGGTGCTCTATCCACAATTGCTATGACATGGAAACTGACTAGGTATTCATCAACTGATGAATGGATAATGAAAGTAATGGAATATGGAAAAGAGATGGATATAGAAAGGATTTTCTTCAGTGAGGTTACTCTGACTCAGACAAAAGTCATGCCTCCTTTTCATAAGGATCCTAACCTTTAATGTTTGCAGGTATACAAATAAGGGGATGTCCAGAGTGTGTATGAACTATAAAACTAGGTAGGAGGCCATGGTAGAAGAACTAGAAGTGCTAAGGAAAAAGGGGGAAAGGGAACACAGATGAAACAAGGGAGGAAAAGAGGGTCCTGATAACAAGGTTAGAGGGAAGAGAGAAAATGAGAGCCAAAACCAAATCTATATGAAATGGACCTTGAAAAATCCCAGTACAATACATTAACAAAATCAAAACCAAAAGCATCCTGAGATGACTGCACAGAAGGGAGACTGTTTTGCTCATTCTACATTTTTGTTTCTTTGTTTATTTGATTGTTTTGTTTTTATTTTGTTTTATTATTATCAAGGCATTGTGGTATACATTATCTGTACTTCAGTGTAGGGTTATAAGCCAAAATATAAATAAATATCAATGGTTATTTTTAATAAGAAAGAACAGTACATCCACCTTTTTTCCCTAAGGGTTTCAAAGTCACTGTAACAATGTTTACTGAAGCACTGTTACTAATGTGTACTTTCTATTTTCTAGAGATAGGGGTGGTGATAAGTGACTCTCGCAATAAACCTATTATTAGCAACCATACAGAATTTGGAATCTAAAGTAAACATGTATATAGTTAAATGCTATAACAGTTTCAAAATCAAAACGGTTGCCTTCTTCATTTGTAAACTTGGAAGAATAATGTGTAGACTACAGGGTGATTGTGGTACTGATACATTTAAGACAGTGTCTGGCAGGCACATAATGGCTACATAGTAGCTATGGATAATATTTTGGTAGAAAAAATATCTAAAACCCTACTTATGGAGTTATACATGTAAAATATGATTTGTTCTTGGAGTTTAGGGAACAAGGATTTACTGAGTATACAGGCCTACTAGGGAACTATGTCAATAAAACACTGCTCACCTTCTCATTGTTCTTGCTGATCTTGGAGAAGCAGTGCATGGAAGGGTAGTCATGCATATTGCTCCTCATGTTGTTACTGGGATTAGGAACAGAATGAAGAAGCAAATCATTCCTCTAGCTTAGGTCCTGGCTCTTCCTTCCATCCCCACACTACAAGAAATAAGACTCAGACACAAAATATATTTAAAATACCTTGTTCATATATCTAGGCTCTTCTCTGACTTGGCATAACTTAAATAACTCATTTTTCTTAAACTATATTCTGCTATGTGGTGTGTTACCTGTTCTCAAATATCATGCATCCATCTCATCATATTTTTGCAGGTAAAAATTTTCTGCCTGGTGCTCCCCCCGGAATCCTTTCTGCTGCCTAGATATCCCAACTCCTTTTTCCTACCTGCACCATAGGCCATCAGATATATTACTGACAAGTGCTATACTCATACAGACATAAGATATTTCTTCTAAAATAGAGTGTGAATTTAGGATAGGTTTTACATGGAGATGACGTCTAAGTTCTTTGTATTATAAGCAGACTAGAATGAGTAAATGTCAAGCCCAAATAAAGTAACYATTTACAGATATATGGTTTATATGCATTTATAATTTATTTAATCAGCTTACACAAAATTAATAAAAACAAATGATTTAAACCTAAGAGGCTGAGAACCTAGCAGCATCTTAGCCCATGAAACTGGGTGCCCTCATTTTAGACYCAAAGATCTGGAGAAATCCTTGAAAACTGCTGGTCATAAGTTGACAGTGGAAGCATAGAATGCTGGTACTAGTATCATTGAAGGTATCAGCAGCAGCATGAGAATAAATTAACTTGGCAGCATGAGGGGGACAAAATGAGCCAAAAATGAATAATCTTTCTCCTTCCATACCATTTTATTTTTGTTTTGACAGTGCCTTGTTACATAGCACTCCATGGCTTGCCTGAAGCTCTTACTGAAGTTTTTACCTTGTTCCCAGGAATCTCATTTCCTCTCTTGTTTCACCTGTGCCCTCTGTCCCCATTTTTCCTGAGCACTTCTAATTCCTCTACCATGGAGTAAGATCAGGATGGCCTTACAGTCAGAGAGTCCTGCTCGTCTCTGCCTCCAAAGTGCTAGAATTAAAAGCATGTACCAGGACCACCTCATGTAAGGGGAGATGCTGATACTATGGTCTAGTTCCCTAAGTGGTTCTTGATTTTTCAATAAAGAAGGCAAGGAACCAATTACTGGGCAGAAGGTACAAGTGGCACTTCTAGGTCTCAGGAGGAAAAGGCCGACACAATGAAAGAGAGGACTCTTTTCTGTCATGCTTTGGAATGAGCAGAAACATCAGTCATGTAAGGTCTCAGGGCAGCAAGAGCCTGAAGCTTCTGCTACAAGTGGGGGTCAAGCATGTTGTTGAGGGCTATTTGGTACAAACCACTAAGTTTAGGGCAAGAAAAGAAATTGAGATAATAATTGATAAAGGCAAGCTTTTCTAGGCAGGAGGTATCTGTACCAGCAATTGTGCTTCAACAGCAAGTTCTAAAATAATAAAGCTGCCTGTGTGTCTTTTATTCACAGATTTTGGGGCCTCAGGAGTGGGCAGGCAACACAACCCCTCCCAGAGCAAAGGTGGGCAGAGAGAGAAGTGTGATGGAGCAAAAGTGGCAGGGAGGGGCTAGTTCCAGCTCCTGGGCTTAGGCAGTAGTTTGCTTTAAAACTACATGCAACTGCCGGGCGTGGTGGCGCACGCCTGTAATCCCAGCACTTGGGAGGCAGAGGCAGGTGGATTTCTGAGTTCGAGGCCAGCCTGGTCTACAG
>BDUI01000640.1:26369-38346 GCA_002335545.1 Apodemus speciosus | reverse complement strand
CAGATAGGTCATCTAAACAGTCCCATAACCCCCAAAGAAATAGAAGGGGTCATAGAAAGTCTTCCGACCAAAAAAAGCACAGGACCAGATGGTTTTACTGCAGAATTCTATCAGACCTTCAAAGAAGACCTAATACCAATACTCTTCAAACTATTCCACAAAATAGAAACAGAAGGAACTCTAACCAACTCATTCTATGAAGCCACAATTACCCTGATACCAAAACCACACAAAGATACAACTACGAAAAAGAACTTCAGACCAATATCCCTTATGAAAATTGATGCAAAAATACTCAATAAAATTCTTGCCAACCGAATCCAAGAGCACATTAAAAGGATCATTCACCATGGTCAAGTAGGCTTCATCCCAGGAATGCAGGGATGGTTCAATATATGGAAATCCATCAATGTAATCCACTACATAAACAAACTCAAAGAAAAAAACCACATGTTCATCTCATTGGATGCTGAAAAAGCATTTGAAAAAAATTCAGCATCCATTCTTGCTAAAAGTCTTCGAAAGAATAGGATTTCAATGCCCATACCTAAACATAGTAAAAGCAATTTACGGCAGACCAGTAGCCAATATCAAAGTAAATGGAGAGAAACTTGAAGCAATCCCACTAAAATCAGGGACTAGACAAGGCTGCCCCCTCTCATCATATCTTTTCAATATAGTACTTGGGGTACTAGCTAGAGCAATTTGACAACATAAGGAAGTTAAAGGGATAAAAATTGGAAAGGAATAAGTCAAACTATCACTATTTATAGATGATATGATAGTATACTTAAGTGACCCAAAAAACTCCACCAGAGAACTCCTACAGCTGATAAATATCTTCAGCAAAGTTGCTGGTTATAAAATCAACTCAAGCGAATCAGTATCCTTCCTATACTCAAGGGATAACCAGGCTGAGAAAGAAATTAGGGAAATGACCCCCTTCACAATAGCCACAAACCATATAAAGTATCTTGGTGTGACTAACCAAACAAGTGAAAGATTTGTATGACAAGAAGTTCAGGTCTCTGAGGAAGGAAATGGATGAAGACCTCAGAAAATGGAAAAATCTTCGATGCTTGTTGATTGGCAGGATTAATATAGTTAAAATGGCAATTTCTGTMAAAGCAATATACAGATTCAATACATCTGTATCATCCCCATCAAAATCCCAACTCAGTTTTTCATAGAGTTAGAAAGAGTAATTCTCAAATTCATCTGGAATAACAAAAAATGAGGATAGCAAAAACTATTATCAACAGCAAAAGAACTTCTGGGGGAATCAGTATCCCAGACCTCAAGCAATACTTCAGAGCAGTAGTGTTAAAAACTGAAATCCCAGGAGGGAAGAGGTCACACAAGAGCAGTATGTCTTCCTGACTTAAGTATAGGCTGGGTGCACTGAAAGCTAGAGGGACTTCTGAGTGAGTCTTGGCCTTATTGTGCACCAAGGATGGGAAGAGGTGATGAGGCCGGCATGAGAGCCATCCTAGAAGAAAAAAGAATATAGCCAATAAAAATGTAATAAAGAATGTCTAAACAAAAAAATTATCCAATCCTTTCCCAGGGACTTGATGTCATTGTCCACTAGTGAAATTATGCTTTTCGCTTCTGTTAAACTTACTTTTTCTGCTTCTCCCTGAAACTGCCAACCAGGATAGGGCTTTTGCCTTTAATATCTCTGCAGGAAGCAGTTGAAGGTGCTCTGTGAGATTTTTTTCTCTCCAGGCAGTTATCAGTTGGATTTATTAAGTCTCTAAAATTTGGACTCTGATTTTCTTGAATATTTATTGGTTCCTTTGCCCCCAAACAGTAATATGCTTCCAACAGAAAATGTCAGAGTGGTCATCATTGTAAATGGGAAGAAAAGCAATATAGTAAATGAATAACTACATTAAAGTAAAATGAAATTCCAGTAGGGAGAATTCCAAATCTTGATCCTCCTGTCTGCAGCACCTGAGATTCATAAACTKTTAGGATAAACCCACTTGTACAGGTCTCCCACCTACAGTAAACACCTCTCTTATACTTACGCAACTTCTATAGCATACAACAACTCTCTTTGATAGACAGTATGTGATGATTGCATCTCCAATATACTGATGTTTATATTTCAACTGAGGGTTCATGGAAGTAGAACATGGAAATTACCATTGGTGGCTGATTTCAGCTGTTCTCCATCACCTGCTCAAGAGTGTGCAGTTTATTCCTTCAATACCAATGTCACATAGACAAGATTTAATAACATTGCCTTATTCACCTACCAGGTTGCTATGTACCCTGGCCACTTTGGAGCTTAACTCTGCTAGTTTCTAGATACTATTTACATCACCATGTCCTCCAAGCATCTCTTTTATAATTAATTTAATGTTTTAGAAATAAAGTGTTAACCATCATTGACAGCTCTCTGGGTAAGAGCACAGGTCCTAATGGGAAGTCATAAGATCAGCTGTGGACAATGGCTTTAGAGAGGATAAAGATATTCTTACAGGTCCCTTGTTAGATCTCACAAAACAGCTGTTATAAAAGATGAGCTTGGATCTACCAATTATCTCTAGATTTCTGCTTAATGGTGTGGCTGGTCCCATTTGCCTATGTTCCTGCTATAATGTCATACAGTTGTGTGCCCTTGAATTTTCATTATGGGACACAGGTTAAACTGTTTTCTTTGGGAATACATCAGTGTTTAGATATTTTCAGTGAAACCCCAGGTAGTCCAGTTTCTCAGAGTTACTTCATTTCATGGTGTCACGCCTATTCTCCCAGGGAAATCAGAGCATGTTATATGGTAGGCCACTACTTTCTATTCTCCTTTCAGCCACAGGAAGCCAGAAACCTCTTGATATTAATCACATCTCTGATTCTCTTCCTCCGCTTCTACAGTTTCACAGTTCTCCTATATTAGTTTAAACAACTTCCTACTCAGGTTAGACTTAAAACACATGTTGCCTTGCTGACTGGATACTAAATAGCATTTCTGAAATTGCTCTGTTAAAACAGGAATAAAAACAGGATAATAAGTGTATTAAATCAAAACACTGTTATGGAGAATTCTCAATACATAACTGATTCTAGTAGGTTCTGACTTGCTCTCAATGCATCATACAAAGAGGAGCAAGGAAGTAGGCAACCTTTTTTCTTTCTTTGACTTGTTCATAACTTATAGACCTGGTTTAAAATATTGTCAATTACTATGATAAAGTGACATTTGCTGACTGAAGATGACTAGATTAAGTTCAATGGTTCTGTAAAATGTATATCTAGTAGCTGTTGACACCTGCTACTTTTCCCACATGGCATTAGCATGGGACTATATAAATAGAGTATTTCTCTTAAGAATTCAACAACACTATGTAAAAGACAAATTTTCCTAAACCAATTAATTGCAGAGTTTACTTGAACAAAAGAAAAAAGTGATCATCAGCAATCCAGTCAGCTTTCAGAACTGGGGCAGATTCTGAGAACTCCTGCCAACTCCACAATCAGAATTTGTAAGACAATGACAGCCAGGTATAGAAAACAATTCAACTGGATGATACTTATATTTGTTGACTGGTTCAGAATGTCTTGTACAGAACAGTCGGTGTGATTCAGTCTATTGTGCCCGAGGAGCTATCTACTCCAAGCAAATAACCCATTTCAATTTTATTTAATACCTGTCTGATTAACTGTCACTTTCTATCCTTGAACAGTGCTTCTTCCCCAGAATTGTGAAGCCTACTGATAGTTTGTTTTTCATATTAAAAATGAGCATTCGTTTTTGATTTATACTTGTTGATAATTTCATACATTAGTATTATATTTACATCATTCCCCTCTTTTTTCCCTATGCAACTTCTATGGCTCCACATTCCCTCTCAAATGCATGACCTCTTTTTCTCTAGTTATGGATAGACAATGCACTACCTTGTGTGCACCCACACCAACATAGAGTTACAGCTTTTTTATCATGATTCCCACCACAACTTTTATAAAGGAAAACATAAAACATTAGGGCTTGCTTACAGTTTCATAGGCTTATTGCATTATCATGATGGTGAGAAACATGGCAGCATTTAGACAGACATAGTTCTGGAGATGAAACTGAGAGTTCTAAATCTTGATCCACAAGCAAAGACAAGAGTGACACACTGACCAGGCTTGAGCTTAGAAGATATCAAAGCCTGCACCTAGTGACACACTTCCTCCAACAAGGCCACACATACTCTAACAAGGTCAAACCTCCTAAAAGTGACACTCTATATTGGCCAAACATTCACACACATGAGTCTATGGGGGATATTCCTATTCAAACAACACACACACACACACACACACACACACCCCACGATATGTATTTCAATAAAGTATATAGAAACCATTTAGTGTTGCCACTATGAGTATGTGCTTATGGTTGACCATTTGGATTAGATAATTTATCAGGGAATTCCCATTTAGAAAAATATTGATTCTGTCTCAATACTCATTAATTGCCTGTAACTATTTGTCAAAGGCAGGGCTTATGAGATATTTTTCATCATTCACATTGGCTTGTCAAATGGTTTTGTCATTGTGCAGACTTTGATTAGCTAGGCATATTTTTGAGAGTTCATGGCTTCAGTTTCTCTGTGACATATATTAGACACTATCCTATATCAGCTATCTTAGGAAGCTACATGGAAGTAGGCACCATATAAATCCATACTTTTCCTTTGTGTCTCTCTTTTTTGGACACACATTGATCACTTACTTTACAGTCTCTTCCAGAGAGGATTTTCTCAGTAAATTTCTGTRCAACATCTAAAATTTCAAGTATAGATTCTATGAAACCCTGTCTAAGTCTGGGGGACATTCAATTATCCCCATGAGAGCAATGTTCATTCTGCACAGGAATTGATAGATTTTTATACACAGAATAATAAAGTAGTGGGAAATTCTCTGGTCATAATACTTTATGAAAATATCTCTTCCTCATAAAACAAAGTACAAAATGAATAGAATAKTAGATTTATGTGTTTGCCTTCAGGCAATTTCAGTTCCATAACATATATGGTAATGGTGGTAATATGTTCATTAAAATTATTTATGAAGGTTGAGTGGGTTATTACAAGAGTTGACAAGTAAAATCTTTCCACAAACAGTATTTTTTAATTGAGTTTTTAAAAGGCATGATAATATATAGATGTTCCCAGTGTTTAATGATATTGTAGAATGTAGGAGAAAGATAGCAAAACAGATATGTCTCTATGAGAATTACCATATTCGTTCTAGAATATAAATGGTTTAAAGAAACATTTCACTAATTTTCAAGAATTAAAAAAAAAACCCTGGAACTTAAAATTATTCCTAGTATGATTAACATTAGGACAGTTTGGGAATCACATCAGAACTTAGTTAAGAATTTACTTTAGAGGTATGAAAAAATAGCTCAGTATTTAAGAGCATTTGACTAGTTTTCTAGAGGTCCTGAGTTAAATTCCTAGCAAGTACATTGTGCCTCATGTCCTTCAACAATGGGATTTTATTTTCTCTTCTGGTGTGCAGGAAGACAGAGCCTTATCATACATAAAATACATGTATGAATAAATCTGTCTTTTAAAAGTATGTACATTAACCTAAGTGGAAACAAAAAAAATTGAGCTAGCTACAATGAAAGGTAGCTCTATTGGTCTCATCCCTGAGTTTTTACATTTCATCACCCAAAGTAACTGAAACTCCATCACTTTGAGGGATGAAGAATACATCCAATGTCCATGAACATCCAATATATTCTGGAAATGTCTGATTCTAGCCCTGTATACATAGAGTACTGATACAGCCAGTGATCTCTGAATGTCTGGAGAGCAATTATCAGTAAGGTCAGGCAGTCTGAGAAAAGTGCATAGAAATATTTGCTGCCCAGGCAAGATATATAAAGTACACCATGCATCAAGATTTCCCTTTCAAGGAGAGGAGGGTAGCAGAGACCTAACAGGCACAAATAAATTCCTAGGATATATAGATGATTATCAAGTGAAGTGATTTCAAAGCCCAAGATAGCTATTAACAAGACAGAATTGCTTGTTTTGTTTTATTATTCTGTTCAAATGTACAGGTATCAAAACAAAGCAATAAACAAGAGAATCATGAAATTTCAAAAAAAAAGCCAAAAAAATTATTAACTGCTCATAAAGAAAAGAGAATGTGTGGCTTGTCTGACAAAAAACTAAAATGCTAGTCTCAAAGAAGTTCTGTACATTACAAAAGAATGAACCATAAACTAAGACAAGTATCAAGAACTAATAAGTTTGAAAAATAATGAATCAAATAGACATATTGTAAGTAAAGTATCTAATAACTAGAGTAAAATCATTAGAGGGGGTTAATTGTTTGATAAAGCAGAGGAGATTCAGTGATCCTAAAGAGAGACCATTTGAAATATTTAAAATTGTATATAGATTCGCCCAAAAGAAACAAAATATGGAAAGATGAAGCAAACCTAAGGGACTTAGGGGTAACAGCCAGCTCACACTTATATAGGACAGATGCCAAAGATAAAGAGCAAAGAGGAAATGGAATAAGCCAACCATAAGACTCAGAAAACTCATCAAATATAAGAAGACATGCCAGTCAAAAAGTTTAAAAGATCCACTATATTTGAATGCTCAAGTGTTTGAAGGGTTGGTCCTCAGAATATGATAATATGTTTTGGTATTTCAGATCCAGAGCTTAGTAGCAAACACAGGATCAGGCTGACTCCACTTTAAGCCAGAAAGTGTTTGTTCCTCATCTCTCTCCCTCTCCCTCTCTGTCTCTGCCTCTGTCCCTGAGGTTTTAGAATATAAATCACTAACCCAAATAACTTTGCCAAAATGAAAGTAGCATATATTGAGATTTTACTCTTGAATTTTACAACAGAATTCTTAAGTGATAAAAATTTCTTCCTACTGACAATTAAAGCAAAGGAATCACATATATCTTTGCATAAATTCTCTAATAATAGCAAGAAAGAACATTGCAGGAAAGGACTAATGCCATGAAAGAGGTACACACCTCCTAGCAAAGTATTGTTGAAATTCAATGTAATAATGTGTGATAAGAATTATGTGTCAAGATAGAGTGAAGATAAGCCCTGGGACTTCAGAGCTCCTCAACATTTGAGAGGCAACCTATCTTCAACATCCTATCAGCAGGCTAACAGAAACAATTCAGCTGCTCACATAAATAGATATAGCAAAACTTTTTCAAAATTGTCAAACCAGAACATCCTTAGTCTACAGATGATGAGAAAAAAAATCTCCCCAAAACAGTAGGAAGAGAGAAGGAACTTGCTTTATTTTACAAAAAATATCTTCAAGTAAATCAATGGCATAAATTTATTGTGTGTGAGGGGTGTGTGCTTTGATGCTATGGTCAGGAAGAATCTACTGTCTTTTCTCATACATCTACATTCTAACATTTACTTTGTCCCACCTCTGCTGCCTTGCCTAGTCTTTGCCAGTTGGCAATCTATTTATTCACCCTGCCTAGTCATTGCCAGCCAGAACCTATTGACCAGTCAAAAACCTGACTAGAGATAGGCTTCTTTTAGTCCTACTGCAGGACAGCCCTGCAAACAGGTTTTTGGGTATCATAATTAGCATGAGAACACATACCACTACACTCTTCCTTTTCTTATACTCCACAATAAGTAAGAATTAAACAGTTTGCCTCTCGAGCTATGTACTAGAAATTGCTTCAACTCGAGTTCATCATTCACCAATTCTACCTTCCAAATTTCTGGAAGACATCCAGCCTTCATATATCAGTGAGTAGTAAGAGTGCTCCTTCTTCTTGTTTCTAATTATACATCCCTTGCTTACCTTTCAGCTTTCAATTACAGTAGGGTTATTTTCTACACATCTATAGTAGTTTATCTAAAAAAACACAGGAACATTTTAATGAGACTCAAAATTCTCCACTTTTCAAAGCAAAAGCCACTTCCATCTATGGGGTATTTATTACAGCAGGCTGCACACTCACATCTGAATTGTACAAGCTTCCTAATGTTCACAAAAATGTGAACTTAGTGGCTTCTGACAGTACCAAGGTCTTCCTTTGTCGCCATATAGTCCACAGTATCAGGATCAAGGTGACTTAATGGACTCTTGGATTCCACAAGGCCAGAGCTTGGGTCTTTACAGGACTCCCTGTTCTAGAGGTTCTTAAAAGAGGTTGCTTCCAATTTCATTCCCACTAATGGGAAAGTTTTTTATTTCAGTTTTACATTCAGAAGAGGGGATCGAGGTCTCATCCTTTTCAGCAAAATGTCCTGTTTTTTCCTTTCCTTCTGTCTTCCTCTTTTACATATTTTTTGATAGAACTTCTCATTTCTATGGCTTTTGTGATTATCCTAGGTTCATATGGATTAGTTAGAATAATCTTTCTGTATATTTAATGCTTAAATTCTTAAGTAAAATACCTTCACAGCATTCTCTGGAGTAGTTTTGTGAATAGCCTAGGGACTGGAGTTACATACAATGGTATTGTTACCTGGAAGTATTTACTTTACTGCTTCAGCCTTCTTTAGAGTCACACATCTGTGACCATATATTTTGAGTAACAGATGACGTATTGTTGACTAATTCACTATATCCCTTTTCCCTCTTACCCAATTTCTTTAGGTTTTAGTAAAACTGAAGTAAATATTTTCTTTTTTCTTTTTTCTTTTTTTAATTTTCTATATTCTTTGTTTACATTCCAAATGCTTTCCCCTTTCCCAGTCCCCCCTCACAATATGTCCCATAAGTCCCCTTCCCTCCGCCCTTTCCCCAATCACCCCTCTCCCATTTCTCTGTTCTGGTACTCCTCTACGATACTGGATCAAATGTCACCAACCCCACAGCACTGTGTTTTAGAATGTCCAGAGTCTTGTATGGGGGTTGGTGGGGCTGTGTGTGTCTCAGTGACTATTTTTAAGTTATTAGGTGACATTAATTTTGAAAAATTTGCTAAGTTTTCTAACTTTTTCTATTGCCTGTAGAGTCTGTGTCCTCTGCATTCTCCTGTGTCTTCCTCATTCAGGTTACTAGGGCAAGCCTTTGAATGCTAATTTGCAGTTTATGAGGGTCACTATTAACTTAGTTCTTTTCTAAAAATGTAACTTCTTTATAGCTATTCAGAGAAGCTATTAATTATCCATTTTTGCTGCCAAGATTATTGATTATGTTAAGGCCTAGAAAGTGCCTTCTTACTCTCTCTCCTGCTCACCATTGCTTCTGAGGCCTTTCTAACTGTTTATCATGGAAAACATGTGAAGTAACTTCCCTACAATTCCCCTGGCAGTTTACTTAGAGAGTCTTTATCATCACAAGTTTTTAAATGTAACTTTATTTTTCCCTTCAACTATCGAAAAAGGTTATTATATAAGGCACACTGAAGAAGACAATTTTTCGTTGAAAGAGAAGATGTGGCAATTCTGTCCAGCTCCCAGCATTACAAGGAAAGTTTTTAGTTCTTCTTAATTGCCTAGTATAACATTAGGGACAAATTGAAGCTAATCTTGTTAAATAAAATGTTAATAGAAATGACTAAATCTCCAATGTGGCATGTACTCTTTGTTACTAGACCTGTCAACTTAGTCTCAAATTGTTCTAAAACATGTATAGTATTGTTGTAAAATTGATGCTATCTGATTTTTGTAATACTTTCCAAACTAAAATTAGGAAAATGACAAAGGATAAAAAGCAAAGCCTCTTAAAAATAGTCACTTGTTGAATACATATATACATAATCGTTTAGAAGTATTGAATATATAAAAAGTGTAAATACTATAGACATACTGACTACATTATCCAAATGCCATGTAATTGACAGTTCCAGGAACTTTGTTCTCTTGAAACAAATCAATTGTAATTAATTGTGATTAAGAGACACAACAAAACATTCCACATGCCAATCAATAACTATTGAGTTTCTGAGAAAGAAATTTGTTGCTATTTTATTTACTGCTGAGCTTTGGCTGATCTAAGTGTTTACCCATAAGTTTCACAGGTTGAAAGTTGCCTGGAAGTGAGTATTCTACTAGCAGCCTTCAGAAGAAGATGTAGAACTCTCACCTCCTCCTGTCTCATGTCGGTCTGGACACTGCCATGCTCCTGCCTTGAAGATGATGGGCTAAACCTCTGAATGTGTAAGTCAGCCACAATTAAATGTTGTTCTTTCTAAGACTTGCATTGGTAATGGTGTCTGTTCACAGCAGTAAAATATTAACTAAGATGCTATTGATAATGGACTTCTCCTATATGTTAAGAAATGGACTGTGGTGATACTTGGAGATGGGCCCTTAGGTTAATGGGACAGTGACCCTGAAGGAGTTACTGGAACCATAATCCCTAGTTTCTTACTCTATATTCTTCCTATAGATGTTCTTGGCAGGCAAATCATTGGAACAACTGAACTATGGACTAAAAACTCTAAACCTATGAGTCAAAATAAACCTTTCCTTTTAATAAGCTGATGAACTTAGATAATTTTCACAGTTATGGAAGCTAACACATTTGATAAACATTTCCTTGAGAGAAAATAGATCATATCAGTATGAAGAAGTTTCTCCATTAGAATAATAATATTTAAATAGATACAAGATCAAACTCTTTTAA
Organism: Apodemus speciosus; assembly: GCA_002335545.1. Taxonomy (NCBI): domain Eukaryota; kingdom Metazoa; phylum Chordata; class Mammalia; order Rodentia; family Muridae; genus Apodemus; species Apodemus speciosus. The sequence continues at coordinate 27,748 of BDUI01000640.1, read as the reverse complement.
CGAAAAAGAGACAATAAATTAGGATGTGACACCTTTACAATCTTCAGCAGTAAATGTTATTAGGCTGTCCCATGTTTGGTATCAGTCTTTATTGCCTTGAATCAATTTCCTTATTTATTTTGCATCTATCAAAGAGAGACCTCTGGTGTTAGAATTTCAACTCTGGTTTAGGAAAAAATCAAAGGCCTTTTACTGTTTAATTAGGTCTCAGACACAATTGGTACCTTAGCATCTGCTCTCCCTATAAGAAGTTAGTAGGTTTTTGTTTGTTTGTTTTTATTTTTGTTTCATTGTGAAGCATGTCTGGTAATAGGACATAAAGCATTTCTGCTTTACGGAGAACAATACAAGACAAAGTCATGAATGTGGAAATTATTTCTTATTCAGCCATAGGATACCAAGTCATAATCAGGTTCCTCTTACTGGAGTTTTTTATACCTCTTCCCAGGTGTCCACTGATGTCAAATTAATCACTTGCCCTTGATGGTGGTGGGAGCATTTACAGGGAAGAAGTAGGCAAATAGTTCAGGTGGCTCTTTCCATCTGCAGTGTTGGTTCCTTCAGCTGTTTTTGTCCAGCTTGTGTGATGGAAATCTCCTGTGAGATGGAAAGTCTCTCAAAAGTGCATTTATAAAACTATAAATGTCCCTTTCTAATATCTCTGTCTTTTCTAGTCATCCCTCCTAGGCATCTCCACATAGTCATTTTACTCTAACTCCTCTCAGTTTTAGACATTTCAGTGTCTTGTCTTCTAATTTCTTTCAATCTGAATGATTTTAGATTTTTGGACTTTTAATGTTCATTTTTGTTTAAAAAGAAGCTAAAAAATAAGATCTTATACAGACCAATAAACTAAGACATTCTTCTCAGAAGCACAGGTAGCAGTATCTTCTAGAGCTGTGAATCCTCATCATTTTAAGTGATTTCTGCTCCRTCTTAGAATTAGTGATTATTCAGCTTTGTCACTATAGTATACATATGGCATGTCCTTGCAGGTGGCCTGTGTGCTGAAGGTTTTGTTCCCATGTGATTGCTACTGTGAAGTAGTGGGGCCTACTAGGATATATGACATTGAAATCCCTCCTGCACATGAAATTGTACCTGTCTGTCTCTTCGTTTCCTTCTCAGTAGTTAGCATGAGGCAATCTGGTATCCTCTACTCACATGGCTATGCCAATGGATCTGAAAACCTTAAAGCAGTAATCTTAGATTTTGGTAATGTGACAAAAAGCCAACTGGTATAAGGACTATCCAGAAAACAAACAAACAAAAAATATGGCAGATAGGCGGAGGAAGGAAGGGAAAGAGGGAAGGAGGGAGGGAGGGAGGGAGAGAAAGAGAGGGAGAAAAAGAGGGAGAGAGAGAGAGACAGAGAGAGA